>JAVTVY010004668.1:0-42391 GCA_036873755.1 Hanleya hanleyi
ATTTATCTTTACTTATCAGGAGAATGAGCATCAATCGATCAAATTCAACAATGGCAAAATCATCGGACAGTCGTCTTTTTGCATTTGTGGTTGTTGCTTCACGGGAGAGTTCACTGGAGAATCGGGAACCCTCGCGCCAGCAGTAATCGCACTATGGGTGACGGAGTCCGACTTCGTGGATTCCCAGAATGCAAAAAAAACATGGCACTGGTGGGCGAGAGATGCCGGACGAGGATGATTTTGAAATAAACGTAAGCCCATGTCGATCAAAAGGCTATTCAAGCATTGGCCCACCTATATTATTGGATAATATATATTGTAACTTGGTCCGTCTCAATCTCTCTACCGTCTACCCATCTTTTGGGGCCATTTGCGAGAATTATCAGTCAGAAAAAAATTATTAGGGTGGGCAGAAAAATCTAGGGTCGGTCGGGTTACCTGAAACACAGGTCTTTTTTTTTTACGCCTAACTATAAGTTGTCTAAAAATTGACCTTTCCGTCTCAAGTTCCAAACTCTCTAAGTCAAGATGAGAAAATTATAACTTACCAAAACCTGCCCCTTCAAGGTCTTCTAAATCATGCCCCTGGTCATAACGTATCTTTTTCTTGGTGTCTGATAAAACGCCATACGCTTCACCTATCTCCTTAAATTTTCTCTCTTCATCTTTCTGAACGTCGGGTTCAGCATGTGAATGGCGATCTAAATGTACAAAGACAGAAATTTAACAGCTCCACCCAATTGATGCTCATGCAGGTGGCATGCAACAGAAACATAAATCACACAAAGTGCTAAGAACCCCTCTGCCTTTGGAGGACTGGAATGGGTCTCAGTTGAAGATAAACACTCCTCCTCTGTGTACATCAGTCAGAATGACTCTTGTTTTGCCAAAATTCATTATTAAGTGTGTTTCAGTACAGCCTAATTCAGAAAAAAGGTTTTATCTCCCCTGTTTCACTACAGGAGCACTGGTGCAGGGAACCGCTAAATATATGTATGAAAGGTCCTGAGGCACTCTCTCCATTGAAGGAATTAATTCTGCTCTGTAACCAATCAGAAACGCAATGTTCATCTCAATATTTTTTTTCTACAGTATGAATATGTACATTTACATGGGATATAATACAACTGTCCAGCATAACACTGTAGACGAGTGATAAACTGCATCATAGACAAGTCCTCAATGTCATGTATATCAGACATTAGTTTAACAGGTTTTATACGATAGAAACCATGCTAATTGCAATGAGATCACCCAATAATGAGCTACGGTAATTCCTCTAATAATTTAATCACCATATTAGAATTCAATCACCCCCAATTTGGTGGACAAAATTCAATCAGCTGTTCTAATAGCTTCGATCAGTCTCTAAAATCATTAAAATAACTAAGAAATAATGCTTGATTTGGCATCAATTTCAGTTCTAATAAATTTGACCACCCACTATTTTTTTGGTGGGAAATTTAACTTCCTGTGATTGAATAATTAGGGGAGTTACTGTTTGCATTAACAATGTACAACATGAATTGATCTGTATGTGTGTCTGTCCATGTGTTATGTAATGAAGCTTACCTGGGTGGTGTATCAATGCTCGTTTTTTGTATGCTTTTTTAATCTCGTCTTCAGAAGCCTCCTTTGCCACTCCAAGAACTTTGTAATAGTCTTTTCTTTTACTTCGCTTCAAAGCTAGTTTGGCTTCTTGCAAAAGCCGCTTATTTTCTGTGAACAGGTAAACAAACACTTTTCAATGTCACATTGATTATTCAATTTGTGATACATTCACATACATACAACTTTATCATAACCAATTGAAGTCTCCACCTATGGTAATAATGACAGTGTTCACAAATTTCTATCTTCCACAAGAAGATTACAAATAAAATCTTACATCACAAGTAAGTCGAAGCAAATCAATTCAGCATTGAGTAGGCCTTATTAAATTTTTCTATCCGATATCTGTCTGAAAATTGAGTTTATCTCTATAAATTTGTAGACTGACTGAATCTCCCGAGTGTAGCTTTTTCTTAATTATACAAGTTTAAAAAGTGACTTTTGAATAAATCATGAAGAAAAACAATATAAAACTGTTTAGTTCAACTCACCTAGAGTTTTATCCATCTTGCAAATTTTCTCGTAGTCCCTCACAGCTTCTTCATAGTTCTCATTATCCATATAACTAGAAAGTATGCAAAAGCGGAACAAAATCTTCATGACATATGCCTCACCACATCACACCAGTAATTTATCCCACCAATAAAATTGGTATAAGGGGAGATAATTCACGTTCTAAAAATAAATTACCTCCGCCTCTGAATCACCATGAGAATTGCTACAATGGAAATTTTTGAATGTCAACGTTGATGTTCATGCATGCGTGTAAACTGTTACACTCAATGTGTTTTAAGGATAGACAGACAGAGCCCTCTTCTGTGGATCACAGGCAAATTGATTTAAATTCAGGGGAAGTCACCCCAGACTGCAGTGTTATTATGAGCATCATAAACGCAAAAAAAAACTCTTACCATTTGGCACGTCGTAAAAATGCTTTTAGATAGGTGTCATCAAGTTCTATAGCTTTGGTACAATCTTCGATGGCCTGCTCTCGCTTATTTATCTGAAATAAATTATACAAACAATTCACCAATGTCCTCAGCAATATTTTAAAGAAATTCAGCTGAGAGTAGCGATTCATGCTCAACACTGTGTACACTGGTTTTACATATTTGAGGATAAGGGATATCACAATCCATAAGTGACGTTAGCCTTCTTCTGATGAAGGCCATGAAATGGTATCAAGCCTTGCTCAGGCCTTCAAGTGGCAATTTGCAAAAATATAGGAGAAATATAGGAATTTCTGAATAAAATATAGGAAAATATAGGAAATAAAGGAGTGCAAGACAGGTCTGTACTACATTGTATGTTCCAAACTTGGTAGTTTTTCTGGTGTTTAATCAAATTACTTTCACTGAATGCGGTCACAGCAGCGGTGTTTCAGGTGACATGTTCTGTTGTTTGTTTCAGCATAGAGAGATTTAAATGATTTCAATTTTTCTGAAATGTATTTCCTCATGTCAGTTTGACCTCATTACAGAGCATTGATGAAAGTTTTCATGAGAAAAAGTCAAAATATAGGAAATATAGGAGGTTTTGAGTAAAATATAGGAAAATATAGGAATGACTCAAAAATATAGAAAAATATAGGAAATATAGGAGGCACTTGAAGGCCTGCTTGCTTTTCACCAAAATTTACGGAAACCAAAAAGATTCTCGCAGTCTAGCTCGACGCGAATCCATGGGAATCCAAAGCTATCATTTCCATGCAGATTGCTAAAATTTGGCAGGAATCTGTTGGACAATTTTTTTGCAGTTGTGTAGATGGGAATCCGATTCCCGTGGAAAAGCAAGCCGTGGTTATTACTAATGATGCTATCCATCACACAATATATTGATCAGAAGTAAAGTCACAGCATTAACCCTTTGGACCCTAGAAGCCGCTTTAGCGGCCTATTCATATAATTTATATACAGGAGAGGCCGCTTTAGCGGCTTCTGACGTCAGAACCAACTATTCAGTCAATCAGATAACGTTTTAAGTCGTATCCGCTCCACACTTTTAGTTTGGTCGCCCAAGTCCAAAAGGGATTCTCTGCCACTCGTAGAGTCCCCAGGGGGTGAGCAAAGCTGTTTAGATTACGCATATGACAAAATTGTCGTTTATATCCCTATTTTAGCGTGGAGGTCAGGTGTTAATAGACATGGGAACTCTCGGGTTCAAAGGGTTAAAAGTCTCACTTTAATTGACAAATATGGCAGCCCTGGTGGCTGTTTGTCACAATTTATAAACACACTTCATCAATGCAGAGTACTCATTAAGGTTACAAGAGCTTTCTCCAGAACAAGAGCCGTGAGCTCACATATCCCCTGCTGGATTTCGAGAATGGTGATATGAGACAACATGAGATAATATTAATTTGCCCCCCAACAGATTCCCTTCAGGTGGGAAAATTCTCCATGAAGGAAGAACCATATATCTATCCCCTGCCAGATTTGGTAAGAAGTCAGATGAGACAAAACAAGAAATACGGTAATTCCCCTACTAATTCGATCACAAGAAGTGCATCAAAAATGGCTTATACATGGAAATATTCTTCATAGCACCATCTACAAAGTGTCAGTTTTTGCCATTATATGACTTTTCTTCAGTTTGAAAGAAGAATGGTATTGTTTCTTTTTCTCTGTGTTTGAATAATAAGTTTCTCTGGGTTGAAAAGTGAACTTCCTGTGATTGAATTATTAGGGGACTTACCGTACTAGTACATACAGTATTTGACATCAAGTAAATTCATTTCAGGCAAATTGCTCAATGTGGAAAGAAAAAAAAATGAAATCGACCATAGAGGTCCATGCCCTGCCAGCAGCACGTTATCATGTATTAAGTCCACCATACTGGTGCTGCTGCTACGGGGGAAGTGGACCTCTATGATCCATTTTTGGGGTCGATAATATCCCATATCATTGATCAAGAGTGTGATTTTGAAAATGGAGTTTGATGAGCCATGAATCCCACAGTGGCCATGTTGTTTTTAATGTGGAAACCAGATAATATCCTCTCACCGATGTCAAGCCACTCTCAAAGTTTGAGTCAATCGGTTCAATAATTCTCGGTTCACTAGTTCTCGAGTTAATGGTTGGACAAGATCCAACTGCTGAAAATCGAAGATGGCTACACAGGTAAGTGAAAAGCAATCTCAGATGTCCTCTCACCAATATCAAGACACTCCCCAAGATAGAAGTTGATCAGTTCAATAATTCACAAGTTATTGGTTGAACAAGAAATGTGTAAAGATTCAACTGCTGACAATGCAAGATGGCTGATGGCGGCCATCTTCGATTATACATGTAATTGAATAGTAATCCAACTGTCCTCTAACTGATCTCCAGGCACTCTCCTGGACAAGAAATGTGTAACAGAAAGACGGAATAATGGATGCGGCTTGCTCGGTGTTTCTAATTCCCCCCACCCCAATCACTTATGTGGTGAGGAACAAAAAATATGAAACATCCCTTACCTTAGAACAGACAGTTGCTCTATTACAGAAGAGCTTGGAATTGGTGATCTTATTGTTGGGGTCAATAGCTAATGCTTCGGAGTAAAGATCAAAGGCCTCCTGAAATCTCCCACCACGGAATGCTGCGTTCCCTTCCTCTTTCTTAGATATTAAACATTTCGCACTCTGGAAAGATAAAATATGTTATATTAGTCTAGCTGTGAATTCTGTTCCCTCCACTTTCTTACCAAAATCAGATGTTTCGCACTGTGAAGAGATGAAATATGTTATATCCTTTATGTCTTAGCTAAAAACATTTATTGAGACTTCTTAGACAGAATTCAGCATTCCTAGCCTAATATTGCTGGGACGGGGTGAGGAGGGGGGTCTGAATGCACCCCTGGGGAGGGGTGGGGGGGGGGGGCATTACGCCCAATCAAACTTTTCACCGCAGCTCTGAAACGAAGAGAACAAGAGAGCTAAACTTTCTTACTTTTCTGTGAATCTTATTAGAGTGATTTTCAGACTATTGGCATAGTCTTAGGCACAAAGGATTATGGGAAAATCCAAAATGGCAGCCACGATGCATCCTTGGAAAGTCTTCGGTCTCTTCTGTCCATTTTTTCGCATTTTTCTCACGTTAAATGGCATAAAAGTAATTTCCTTTCCCAAAACTAATTTTTGAGAGAAAATATTGAAAAATAAAAAAATTCGATTAATCGGCCAAAAAAAAGAGAGGAAAAAATGACTTCCTACAAGATGATGTCATCATGGTGGTCACCTTGGATATTTTTACATTTTCTTGTAGTGCAGACCCAAATATATACAGTATCGAAAGTTTCAGCCCTCTAGCTCTTTGGCCTGCTTGGCATGCATTCACAGATCTGTTAACAGTAGTAGCATCTCTTTGAGAGAACCAATCACAAAATTGTCCCTCCTTCTGAAGATTGATACAGACCCTATAAACATCCCTGGCTTTTCTGTAATCTGGGGCGAGGCGTAAGACTTGTTGAAAGTGCTGGAAAGCTTTCTCTGCATTGTCCTGGTAGTATAGACACAGCCCTCGAACATAAATGGCATCAGCATTCATATTGTCTCTCTGTAAAACATCACTGTGGAATAGATGAGAAAGAGACATTGATAACAAATATTTGATAATTTATTATCACGCATTTACTTGGCATCAGTTAGGCTGGTGATTTTTCCCCCTGACATTTTTTAAGAGTTTAATGCTGAAATTGAAATATGCCTGTGATGCAGTGCAGTCAACCTATGATAGTGAGTGAACAGGATTTAACGTCGCTTTCAACAATCTTTCAGTCATATCACAACTTTTGGGTCCAATTACTTTTGACATGTGGGACCCAATGGTTAGGGTCATATTCATTTTCGCACCCATGACCCCATGGGTGCCCCAGTCAGTTCCCTCTTATGACTCGCTATATAGCTAAAATATTGCTGAACGGAACATTAAACCTTAATTCTCTCTCTCGCCTCTTATGACAAGCTGTCTGAGGAGCTGAGGCCCTTCTTACCATGATCTGGCGTCGGTATCAAGATATACATTAGTGTGCATTAATGGGCAGTGATAGAATATTAATAATCCTTCCTCTTTGACAATATATTATAATTTGTCAACTTACTTCGACATTTCTTGTGACTCTTGATATCGACCGAGCATGGCCAATGCCTCAGCTTTCTGTATTTTAAATTTCTGACAAGCTGGACTGTTCTCCAAACATCTATCCATATAAAATAAAGCCTGCAAAAAAAAAACCCCACAACATGTATACTTAAACTGTTATACTGGTCACACAATGATGCTCTAATAATTCAATCACCCGATCAACATTCAATCACCATGCTTGAATTATGATCAGTCACTCTAATAAATTTGAGGAGAATGTACATACCCTATTTCTTCTAATTTTTCGAATACGGTAATTCCCCTAATAATTCGATCACCGGAAGTGCAACAAAAATGGCTTATATATGAAAATATTCTTCATGGCACCAGCTACAAATTGTCACTTTTTGTCATTATACAGCTTTTCTTCAATTTGAAAGAAGAATGGTATAGTTACTTTTTCTCTGTGTTTGAATAACAGAGTTGAAAAGTGAACTTCCTTGAATTATTAGGGGAATTACCATAGCATATTTAGAGTTTGAAGCAGAAAACTCCATCTTTATGTCAACTGAGGCTAAATACTGTGGCATGGATATGTTATTTTTTATCCCAATAACTGCAATGATGGCTAGTGAAATTTGTAGAATGTTTGCAGAATTTCTCTCTGAAATAGAAATAGGGTACAGTGAAATCTGTGTACACCAACCATGTCAGTGTTTTAGAGGTTGATCGGTATATCAAGAAGACGGTATTCACAGGTTTCAATGTATTACGGTCGTGTTCTTGTATCATTTCATCAACTTTCCATTGATCATGTTGATTCTAATGAATATCATGAAACCTGATATTGACCCCTTCAGTTTGTTCATTTGCCTCATTTGCAGTCACCACTAAACATATGTGATGACCCACAAACATGCATATTAAGTAATGCAATTAACTCATCCTTCGAGTGTGTGTGACGAAATTTGCCATTTTTGCTATCATTGTTGTTTTTCATCTTGAAATCCATTATCGGACCTTGTCCAGTCGGATATACATGTCATCTGTTTCAGATTCAAGGACAATTACTGTTTTGCTTCAAGTTGGTCCGCAGTCACGAAATAAAGAAGATTAACTGGAAGAAAACAGTAATCAATGCCACCTTATATCACGTTAATCAAAATTAATCCAGGATGTCGTCCGCTTGACAGGAGCAAATTCAGGGGCTGGCCTTACCATGCCCTAACCTCCATGGTGACATATGTTGTAGGTATATGCCACCATGGTAGTTACGTCTAATGCAAGCCAACACACCATTTGCAAGACCGGCCCCAATCTAGGTAAACCAAGATGGTAGATCAGGGGAATACCATCTAGACGTAACGCTATGAAAAGTCTGTGCGAAATGTTCTTTGATATTCTGTGAGATCCCATGATAAGCCAATCACGACAATTTCTGACTTTTCTCTCTGACAATGATTTTCGTTTACTTCACGAAGATTAACATCTCGCGCGGCACAATCTTTTGATATTTTCTACCCCCTAACAAAGCCAGACTTTTCGGTGGGAGTATACTCTTTGATCTTCACGGATCTGTCTGGAAATGATGCCATATTTGGATACTGTTTCCCGATAATATTTATATATTAGTCCACGTGCTACCGTGTGTAATTACTGTGGGCGTGATTTCAACAAGTTAGTCACCTGATTGGCTAACAAATGTAGTTTCAGATTTGCATGGGATTTATATAGGGCTGAATTTAGATATAATATCTACCGTGATATTATATCTGAGTTTACTGAGATTGGACCGGCCCCAGGAGAACAAAATAGCTGATATGTATGCAGAATGTTGAAATTTTTTTGCCATCGATTCACTGACATTATGCCAGGAGTAACTAAGAAAGGGGTATTGCGTGAACAATTTATTAACTGCCGTACTTTTCACAATCATAATAAACTGTGTGTTTCATACGCCAAGAAGTGTTTGGGCAAGTATTGAAAATCGTGCACAAAAGTGAAACTTGTTGCAACATCTGCGCCGTCGACCATAAGCAAACATTCATCATTTAAATATCTCAGGTAATTTTCTTGCCTTGTCTACCGCCTGTCCATCGGAAATTTTCTCCCTTCCAAAATCAAAATCACCCATCCAATAGATGGGTGGATGGGTCTCTGGGTAAGGGCCTGACTTGAACTGACAGGACCATGTTATAGTGTGGTAGACATATATGTTGTACATACCCGCCTATGGTTGCCCATTTCAAAGTCTTTGTCAGCTAACTCTTCAAATTCCTGAACCTTTGTGGCCAACTGTACCTGAAAGTATAAAACAAATAAAATATAGCATACTTCTATAGATACTTGAATGCATTTGTCAGCTCTAAACTTGACCAAAGGTCAAAATTCCTACACATGCAGACTTAGCACTGCCAGAAAATCAGCATCAGAAATACAAACAGAGCTTGTTTTTTCCATGCAGGGTCTGAAATATCAGTTCGACATCAGACATGTCTGATCAAAATTTGGCCTTGTATCATCAAAACTGCTTAATATCCTGCCAATGTTGAAGCATTATGTATGATCAAATTATGGGAAATGACTGATCATTTTGAACATGTTGAGTTAGCATGTTTTAGACCCAGCCACGGCAATCCGATTTCCATAAAACTCCCCCAAATCAGGGAATCCAATTGGATTTGAGCAGAATGTATAAGAATATTAAGTGATTTCAAGTCATTTTCCAGATGACAACTTACAGTGTTATTTCAAGGAATAGCATTGTACATGTATGCTACAGTACTCACATCGTTTAGGGCTGCCACGTTGTTTGGATCTGCTTCCAAAACTTTCTGGTAGCACCGTAATGCTGCTGATGCACAACCTAGAGCTAGATGACATTTTCCCTCGCGTAGGTGACCCTGTATTCATGAAGCACCAAAGTTGATTAACATGTAATAATAAACTCCCTATATTATGAAACGATAAAGTGAGAAATTACATTAACACTATAGCTCTAATGGAAGAGGTTAGTCCAAAAGTTTTCCAACGGATCGGAATACATTTTAAACACAAAAAAGCTATAATTTATATTATTTACAACATCATCTGAAAAGTGAAATAACTTAACCACATCTGAAATTTAGTTTAAGGCAATAAAGAGGATTTATTTTCTTTTTTTTTTAGCAAAACCTTATTGCCTTAATCAACTGTGGTTATTTTGAAAGTTTATATCCGTTTCGAGATGATGCTTTAGATAACATAAAAGCTTTTTGTGTTCAAAATATGGCTATAATTAGGGTTACTTTCAAATTGCAACTTTTTAACATGTGTCATCTCCAGTCCAGAAAATTGACATTTACCGGTGTAGTCTGTAGACGGCTAAACGTAGTTAGTGTACATAAACAACTCCTATATCATGGTAACCTCAACATATATATTTGACTCTGCACACAACTCTTATACCCACTCCTGTTATGCATGTCAGTCAGTCATGCTAAAGGCAAGGACGATACAAAATAATTTGATGAGCGGTGAAGTTTTCTAGTTTTCATTCATAGCTGGACAGAGTTGTCTCACCTTGATAAAGCTGTCATCCAAAGAGACAGCTCTGCGAGCATCCGCCAAGGCATCTTTAAACCTGTTCAGCATAATGTTTGTGGCTGCTCTGTTTCCATAATAAGCAGCGCAAGTTGGACACAAATCTGAAGGGAAGTTCGATAATTACAATACTGAATAAAATTAAAGAAAATGTAAGAGGGACAGTCTGTATGCCTTTGTGCTTGAAAATGCATTAATGCCAATCTCCAATGCAGGCCTGCAAGTGGCTCACAGTGAAAATATAGGCGGAAATATAGGAGGAAATTTGCAAAACTATAGGAGAAATATAGGAATTTTTTTAATAAAATATAGGAAAATATTTATTTATTTATTTATTTCTCAAAATGACCAACGGATTGATTCCATTTACAGGTCACGAAAATACTATATACAGTGCATTGCAAACATTATAACAGGTGAACATTGGTAAATTGCAAACATATAAAAAAGAATATATATATGGTTTTACTTAAGATGAAACAGGTAATATAAATTAGGTTACTTCAGTCAAAGGATGTACATCTATTGCGACCGTCTTTCATTTATAAAATTAAATTACATGATATGGCACATATTACGACAGTCTTGCATTTATAAATATATTACAGCGACAGCTGACGTAAAATCGATCTTTTAAAAACATGTTTTGAACTAAATAATTCGATATCAACGCTATTAATACTGTTATATTTCTGTAAAACACGCGGGATAAAAGAGTTCTTTCTGAGATCAAGTCTGGAGTACGGACAATAGAAAAGTTGTTGTCTGCGTAACTGCCTATTGGGTGCATAAAACGAAATCTGTGCTAACAAGTAAGAGGAATCGTACCTAGAGTTTAAAATACCATGTAAAAACATAAGATCTAATTGAGTTCTCCGCAGGAGGAAATAAAGGAGTGTAATACAGGTCTGTACTACATTGTATGTTCCAAACTCGATAGTTTTCTGGTGTTTAATCAAATTACTTTCACTGAATGCGGCGACATAGTGGTGGTGTTTCAGGTGACCTGTTCTGTTGTTTGATTCAGCATAGTGAGATTGAAATGTTTTCATATTTGCCGAGCGAAGCGAGGTGAAAAAGAAATTCTGAAATGTATTTCATAATGTCAGTTTGACTCATTACAGAGCATTGATGAAAGTTTTCATGAGAAAAAGTCAAAACATAGGAAATATAGGAGGTTTTGAGTAAATAAAATATAGGAATGACTCAATAATATAGGAATGAATCAATAATATAGGAATGAATCAATAATATAGGAATGAATCAAAAATATAGGGAAATATAGGAAATATAGGAGGCACTTGAAGGCCTGCCAATGTAAAGATCACTAAAAAGGTCTGTGTACAATGTGTCTTGTAATATAATCACTGTCTGACAACGTACACCGTAGTAGCATGCTGTAAGGCAGCAGTACGAGAGAAAGTGTATTTTACAGAGCACATTTTCTATTGTTCATCTGCTCTATAACTTTCACACTCTCTTCATACAGCAGCCGTACAGTTGGTGTATGTTGTCACCCAGTGACGGGGGATAATACCAACTATCCTTTTGAAACATTCCAACCCCTGCCCCATGTAACCACAGTAGGCTTAATATCGTGATTTTATATGCAGGCCCGTACTCAGGGGAATTCCTCACTCTTTTGAAATAAACAATTTTTCGTACAAATGCTCTTTTTGAGACGAAAGTGAATCCCCTATGAATCACTTTTTCTCCAAAGAGAACCCCCGGTGTGCCATTTGGAAGTGAAAGCGAACCATTGTCAAGATATCCTGGTTACAGCTCTGACATGTAAAGGCCGGCACACACCTAGCTAACTCTGTCATAGGCAAACATATCAAACAATTACTCAAGACTCCATCAGCAGGAAGTGTTTACCGCACACCTTCATAACATCATCATAAGAATCAAGGAAATCTGATTCAGATTCCTTGTGATCTGGTCTAGTTCTCTAGTTCTAGTTCTAGGTCTAGTTCTAGGACAGAATCCCGAAGTTGTGCACTGGCCTTTCAGGGGAAACCTACACTGAAATTTGGGCCTCGGTTAATCGAAAAATATCAACCATCATGTACACCACAAGCCAGGGCCTGATCTAGAATTAAGTTTGGGTACCCATCATGCCCATATGTGATGCTGAGAGTGCTGAGATAGGCCGACCAGTATGAGACAGCTGAAACCCATGGAAGCTCTAGGGAGCATTACATGGCCTAAAATTACTTACATGATGATCCCTATTGGTTTCAGCATGTTCAGGGAAGAAATTTCTGTTTGCCCAAACTCACTGTGCCTAAACCAGTTATATTAGGTTCAAAATTGGCCTGTATCTGGCCCTGCTTGTCAAACAATACGTCTACATGTATGCCATAATCCAGGGTTTGTTTTCCAATGCAAATCAGCAAAAAAAGATTTGAGCAAAACGTATAGACATAATAACTTTTGATCCCCATCGATTCTGGTTGGTCAAAATTGTGAGAATCTGTCCGGATTCCCATGAATTTTTACCAAAACCACCTGTCGTACGGTATTCAGTCCTTTCCGATTCAATGTAGACATGTACATGTAACTTACTGATGGCTTCACTATAACACTTGAGGGCCTCGTAATAGTTATTCTCCTTATAGAACATATTTCCTTTACTCTTCCTCTCCTCGGCCATCTCCTCCGCACTGTTCAATAAAGAATAAAGTGGCATGTCTTTGAAAGGTCAAGTGGCATGGCAAATTATTACATATGTACCAGGTACATGTTTAACTGAAGTTAACTACCCCGACCATCAAATGGTCACATGGGACAGAATCTCAGCCAGATACAATGCTAGCTGGCCTACATGTATATACATGTACCACCAAAGTGAGTAATCATTAGCACTCTCCTATGTTAAAGAAATTAGACAGAAACTCTGTCTTTAATGATTCTATGGTGACAAAAACTGTCACTGCTGTAAGTGGTTACTCTACATGTAAAGTGCCCATTTAATGTCCATTACAATCTTGTGTATGCTATGCAGTTCACTGATCCCCACTCTCCTCCATTTTGACCTCTGGTATACATTTCCTGAAATCCCCCACCTTCTGGGGGCAAACTGTCAATGTTATAAATCCCCGCCCCAGTCAATGCCTATGGAGCATCAGTTACAATTCATTTTTCATGAATACCCACACCTCCCCAAGGACCTGCCATACACGAACATCTAAATCTAACTTTGCACAGATGATCCAACAAGCGAGTCAATAGATATAGCACATGCTCCTTCCAACAATGAAGCTGTAGAGTTATGCATGTCCTTTCATGCTTGCCAATTTCCTCTTCATATAGCATGCCCTTCTTGGGTTCTGGGTGCAAAATAATGCAGATCTGTTATTTGTTTTAAAACAACCCTACTTCTTTTAATTTTTTGAATATAATTTTTAGACTTATAAGCAGAAAGAAACAGCTTATATCAACTGAGGTTAAATACAGTGACATTAATCTGTTGTTTTTTTTTATCAAAAGAACTGAAAAGATAGCTAGTGAAACTTGTAAAATGTTAACAGAATTTCTCTCCACAGATGCCTGAAGTTAAGTTTTGCCGTCTGAATAATTAGAAGAAATACAATATTGATCATTAAAACTGAAGATTAAGGTATATGGTTAAGTGTTTTCCCCACAAATGTTATTGAAATGTGGTTATAACAGACACTTAAAGATGAAATGCAAAGGTTTTCATATTTTCCTTTTTTATATTCTTCATGGGCCATTTTATGATTGAAATACCAGCCTAACTACTTCATTTGATTTTATTTGAAGTATTTCGTCTCCTGGTACGGCTTTTTAAAAGTGTTTTGAAGCTGGTATCTCAAACCCGGCCGATTTCAGGGAAGAAATCGACATCGCTTATCTGCCCTTGTTTGACGCTGGTTTGTGACGTACATTAGAACATCTGGCTGGTCATCAATACTTGTAACGTTCAGTCTCCGGGTGGCTGGTCTGAAGTGACGTCACATCAAGGAAAGATACATGTAAGCGATGACGTTTTGCAAATCTGAATTCAGCTGGGCTCAGGGGTACGGTACCAACTTTTAAAAAGATTCTAGCCAACAAGATCATTCAAATTAATCCATGTGAATTAGATATACTGGTATTTCTATCATTATTCAACCTATATTAAATATAAATCGAAGAATTTAAAAACCTTTGCATTTCACCTTTATGAGAACTTTTCAAGATCTCAAAACTTTGAACTTCCAGAGCATGTGCTCTGATTTCAGCTGTCACAGGAAACTAGCTTATGTTTTTGTATACTAGGATTGTTTTTTTTAAATTTGTCTTAATGCTGTTATATGAAATACGTCTTTGGATTACGGACGCTGAGATTCTTTAATGGAAGACGGCTGAATAATGAATGATGCTTAACTGTACATAATTCACAAATCCCCAGGAGATTGTCCAGACATACATTGTAACCACAATATAGCAGGTGTTTGTGGATACATTCCTATTAGGTTGTGTATCCACATTTTTTAATAGTTTTCTAAAATGTGCATACTCATCCTATATAAGAGATGTGTCCACATAATTTGTATCCACATACATAATTTCCATAACTTATTAATTCTCAAGAAATATATCCAACAAAACTATCCTTCTGACAGGAAAATCTTCAGTTATCGCAATTGCTGGCCAGTTCACTAGTTCTGTAAGTCTATACAAATATCTGCCACAGTTTGTAATTTTATTCAGATTTCATGCTGATAATTGATAAATTACAATGAAAATAAATGTGGATACATCACCTATATAGAATACGTAATTTGGAAATCGCTGTTTTCAGTGATTTTAAAATGTGGACACACATCATAATTGTATCCTAAACAAAAACCCCTAGAGTAAATTTCAGACACCTTCAGCTAAGCACCGCATTCTCCAATATCTGGATGTATGCAGTTACTTGATCACACCAGTATCATTGATGCAATGTTTCCCAAATATTGGACTGATATGCTGGATGGATGTTGATCCCGTGAGCATTCATTGATAAAAAAAATAAGAAAGGTGGTTAAGTCTGGGAACCTCAAACACGATGCGGGGAAATTCCGACACATATTCATCCATAGGGCTGAGCATGTGCCATGTGACCATGACAACATCAACAGTCAAAATTTACCACATCTTCCTGAAGCTAAATGCCAAAGAAAATAGCCATTTTATCATGATTCAGGGTTGACACGCGGCTTCCGATATAATAATTTGACATGATAAAACTATTCACACAATAAAGCGAGAATAAACAAACACCAAAAGTCTAATTCAAGTGAGTTTAGACGATCAAAATTTTTGAAATTAAATGAATATTAAAAGATGAACTGTCGGAATGTATGCGACTTTGCCCTAAAGATGTTGTGGTTATGCCATTAAACCCTGCCTTTTTCTACTGTAACTGTACAGAGTATACAGATATAAACAACCAAATTCAATTGCTACTATATTATAGTTAGCTCCAACATGGAACCTAATGGTACATGTACATGGCTGTCATTAGCATTAGGTTCCAGTTGGAGCTACTATATAGTTAGCTCCAACTGGAACCCAATGCTACATGTTGATTGGTTCCAATTGATTGTATATTAATATGTACTCCTATACGGAGGTGCTCCTATATAGAGGAGGGATCTACCAACTGAACTGAACTGAACATGGCTGTCATTAGGTTCCACCTACTTCCATGCCACAATCGTAAGACAAAGCCCGAACTGTATAAAGGATGATTTAGTTGCTCCTTACCATGCATTTTCCGATAAAACGTATCATGAACTAGTCCGAATCGTCCGAACGGCCAACATCTGTTGTCTTTTTGAGTGGGGTTTCGCCGCCTTTTGTACCAGTCCCCGCTTGAAAACAGGGACTAGCTCCGCCATGTTTTTTTCCACGCTGGAGTGTCGACTGCGCAAACGGTGGCCGCAATAAAAACTGCCAGTGCGCACGCCAACACCATACACGTGGTCGTAAGGCAGACAAATTTTTACTGAAAAATTCATTCATTCAAATGCATTCATTCACTGTCGGAAGCAATAATCGGACGACCACGTTTGTGGTGTTGGCTTGCGCACTTCCGGTTTTTACTGAGGCCACCGTTTGCGCAGTCGACACTCCAGCGTGAAAACAAACATGGCGGAGCTGATCATATATTCAAGCAGGGACTAGCTGGTACAAAAGGCGGCAAAACCCACTCAAAAAGACAACAGATGTTGGCCGTTCGGACGATTCGGACTAGTTCATGATACTTTTTATCGGAAAATGCATGGTAAGGAGCAACTAAATCATCGTTTACATGGTTCATGAGCTCTGAAGATGCTCTTATTTGTAACTCTGTGGCTGAATATATATATAGAAGTATGGAAATTAGATCTGCATGTATGTAGAGGGAGACCTTTATCTGTATTAATACTCTAGTCTATTGTGCGGCTGTCCCCTATAACAGAAAAGGTTGCAAGTTTGTCTCAATTTTGTTAATTGTTCTTCTTGGGGTCAGATTACTTTGCTAGGGGGATGGGAATCTACATAATAATAAAGGGAGGGAACTTGATGGGGTTTGTTTGATTGTATGCCTCCAGAGGGCGCGAATAAAGTCTATTCTATTCTATTCTATTCGGTTCGGGCTTTGTCTTACGATTGTGGCATGGAAGTACTTGGAACCTAATGACAGCCATGTAGCATTAGGTTGAGCTACTATATAATATACTTGTACACTGTATGATCCTTTTACCCTCCTTTCACCTTGTCGTTGTACACAACTTTTTCGGCCGAACATTCGTTGTATAATTTTTCTAATTCAATTCATTGGTAAACACATATCAGATATACCGGGGGTATTCTTTCTAACTGATGGTCAGGCTAATAAATTTAACGCATTGTGATTTTGAGATGAAGTACCCCTTTCCCACTCCCAGACTGGTGTTGTGTTGGTAACAGAATTATCCAGGCTAAATCCGTCTTGGAGAACATGATTCGCACGTCGACAACATGGACAAATTTACGGCTTCATTTTGAACAACGAAAGACAAACTTAGTATTCAACCTGTCTTCAATGATGATACAATCATGGTCCTGATCCATTGGCTCATCTTCATTCTTTTCCCACTCCATTTTTCGGCGATATTTCTCCTCTCCCTCGCTCAGCAAAACATCACTTTTCTGGAGTTTTCACTTTGAAAGATCACGCAAATTGACGCGAGAGCAAAAATTGGAACTCTTCGGTCGAAGAAGGGAGAAATTTAAGAAACGCGGGAAATCCCCTCAGTTTTGATCGGAGGTTTTTCGATCATATTTTGGTCAAATTTGATCAATTCCTTCTGTTAATATTCCCCCAAGTGACATGAGATGTCACCGTTTTGATTATGCGAAAAGAAAGATATGTAAAAACTGAATTTGGGCTTTGATAAAATATGTTGTCTGCGCTGCGAAAATGAAATACATCCACACGTGACGTCATCAGGAGGGCCTTCTCTGTGGAACATTCTAGAAAATATGACGGAAGTGGACGGTTCAGAGCGGGAATTTCTAACTTCTCTCAAGGCTGCTGTTGGAAAGGGCGATCTTGTGACCACCAGGCGTCTTGTCAAAGGGGGAGTTGATGTAAACAAAAGAGATTGGGTTGGTTTTTATTCGGAGTGAGACTATCAATTATCGAACGGACTGATCCCTCAAAACATGGCCGTCACTTTTGAAGCCAAGGCGAAATCATGAAAGAATCAGAATCAGAATATTTATTGCAAATTAATGCGCCCCATTTGAAGCAAACAAAAATAAATAAAGTGGAAATACAGTGGAAATGTCAAACTCATTTTCAATGCAAACTTCCACATCGTAAATTTAGCAGTTTAGGGGCTGATAAACTGACAATTAATTTAAAAGTCGTATAATAGGAAAGAGTCTGTTATTGGATATATTCTGGTTGGATATAGTAAAGTCATATTATCAAAAATCATGTGCCTCGTCTCAAGTTTTCACTGTAACATGCTTATCTGCATAAATAAAAATACACGGAAACAATTTGTTATTGGGACTGCCAGCAGAAATCCACAAAGAAAAAATGCACAACACTGAAAAGTACTTTATTAGAGTATTAGAAATCCAGTGTGGATGGCCTAAGAGATGTCAGTGGACATCATCCACCCCATATAGTATAAGCCTTTTCGCGGCTACAAATTTACAACAACACCACCATGTTAAACGCACCGCATTCTGGGATCGGAGAGGTGATACTTTCACTTCCTGTGCCGCTAGATTAACACAAGAAGCCCAGTGTACGAACTGATCTGCTGGTGATTTTACTAACCCTACTGGGTAAATTGTTATTAAACTTGAGAAATCAACGTAAAATAAACTAGGAAGCATGTCAATTTTTCAGTCTTGCATATTTTGAGAGATAAATGATCTCTTTATAACGTAGAAAAAGGGCCGTCATCACCCCCGATTCTTGTAACCGCGAAAAGGCTTATTGACCATGTGTATCATGCAATGAGTCAAACGAAATCTCCCCCCAACCTCTGTCAAGGGTGGGGCTTTAATAGTAGGGGATTACCTGGGGATTCACAACAGGTTTCAAACGTTAATTAATTGTATTTGGTTGAGGTTTAGGTGGGGATTCACTTCAATGTTTTGCCTCCGGGGATAGAGCAATCAGCATTGAAGCTTTTTTCAACTTTCATTTGTCCCAACTAAACCCGAGATTGAGGGGAGGGGGGGGGGGGATTCGCTTAACTCCTGCATTGATCCCCCTATATTTAATTTCCACATTTACGAATTTATATATAGTAACTTTCTGTAAAATACAGATGCAGCTACCAGGAATAAGTGTGTTTCATTGTTGGGAGTTCTCTCCCTTGTTGTTTATATTGGGGTTGTCTCCCCCTGATTTTTATAAGTCATACAGAGGTCACAATAAAGTTGAATTGCAAATTGTCAGCTCTCAGACTGTCTCCTATGGGCGAGAAGCCAGCCTAACTGCACATCCCTGTTTATTTTTCAGTATGATGGAACACTGCTTCACGAAGCTGTGTCGTCCGGCCATGTTCAGATTGTCAGGCTGTTGCTGCAAGCGAAGGCTGATGTCCATGCAAAAAACAAAGCAAGTATAGCACAGTAAAACCTGATAATACTGACCCCTGGAAACACCGCAATCCTGCTTGAAATCTTCAGTGCTTCGGGTTTGAAAAACACAGAGAGCTAAACTTCACTCCCCTAGACAACATTTGGAGGAGTATTTTCTGGGACAAGAAGACAGAATTCCTTCTTTGCAATGCATAATTGTCATTGATAGAAGAGCTGTTTTTCACTCTTCTGAATTTGAATTTACGGTAGTGATCTCTCGTGCTCTTAAATCCTAAGCACTGCCACTTTTCTTCCCTTAGTAAATGCATATACGAAGGCCCAAGTGGAACCTACCCTCATGGGAACCGACCATGGTTTTACACACACACACTATCTAAACAATGTTAATTGACCCTGGAAACACCGACACAGCCGGCTGGATGACCAACCAACAGCTGTCACATTAGGAGGTCACCACTAGACGGTCAACCCCGACACACAGCAAGATTTGCTTCAGAAACTTGAGTTGAACTGGGCATTTGATTATTTATCTATCTACCTAGTATAATCCGTGGCGTGTCCTACTCCTCCTACTCCTCCTCCTCCTCCTCCTACTCCGCTTTACTCACTGCACAGCGGGTCGCATAGGTGTGGCGCGGGATAGGGTGGGGCGAGAGACCTGGGGTTTTCACTACCTCAGATTCCATGGGACAGGCTTGCACCCTACAGTAGAATGGATCGACTGCGCATGCGCGATGCGTAGTGCGCGATGAGTAGTATAGAAAGGGCACGCAGGTCGAATAGGTGTGGCGCGGGATAGGGTGGGTCGAGAGACCTGGGGTTTTCACTACCTGAGATTCCATGGGCCAGACTTGCACCCTACAATAGAACGGATAGGGTGGGGCGAGAGACCTGGGGTTTTCTACCTAGTAACATTAATCAATGGAACTCGTAAACTCAGATCACCTTAGTTCTTGTCCAATTAAGATACAACATTATTAATATGAAAGTCAGGGTATGAATTTAGACAAACAAATTCTAGTTGCCCATTGGCAAGCACGGGCAACCAACACATCCAAATGCATTGCAATTTGGACAGAATTTGGTTGCCCAAAGGAAATTCAGGCTGCCCTGGGCAACCGGGCAAAGGGGCTATTTCGCACCCTGAAAGTTCACATGAATTTTTCCACACTAAGGATTTTAGAAATATGTAATGAAAAGAATTTTGTAAGACATTCATTTATTTGGTTTTATTCCAGAACGGAGCAACAGCTCTTCACATGGCCGCCCGGCTAGGTAATAATGATATTGTACAGCAGCTGATTCAGGCCGGTGCTCAAGTCAACCATCAAAATCTGGTAATCAGATCATATCATTACCCTATTTCTTCTAATTGTTTTAACAGCAATTTTACACTTAATTAAAAGCAAAAAAAACAAAACCTTTTTGTCATCTGAGGCTAAATACTGTGGCATGGATGTTATTTATCCCGAGAACTGAAAAGATAGCTAGTGAATTTTTTTTAAATTTTAACAGAATTTTTCTCTGCAGATGCCTAAGTTAAGTTTTGCCGTCTGAATAATATAGTAACCAACTAATTGTCTTTGATACCATAGGTTACTTCCCCTGTATATCTATACAGGTTAGGGTGATTCCGCTCTCTAAAATGGAGGTAAAAAAGGTTGTTTTTGCTCAATAACTTTTGGTTTCTTCTTAACCAATGCTTCAAAACTTCAGGTGTGTTAATCCATCTATTGTTCCATCTTCCTAAATTAATTTGCCATTTGAAGAACCAGTCAATGTTGTTTCAACAGCATGACAGATATTTGGCCTATTATTATGTAGACAGATGACGATTTTTTTTTTTTTAATATCATTCAGTGATTGGAGTTTTCCAGATTTTGGCAAGTTTTATAACCAAGCAACTACATGTAAATGATACACAAATTTATGAAAATCTGCCATTTTCCAGATTTTTCATGCCAGGTCACTCTGATTGGCTGATAGTATGCCTCAAGAGAATTTTGCTGAATTTAATATGTGAACTGATTTATTGAGCTAAAACGACCCTTTTTACCTCCATTTTAGAGAGCGAGATCGCCCTAAACTGGTATACAGGTATCGGCAGACTTATTCGCCGCAGTGCGGAATGTTGCGAGATTTACAGTTGCGAGATTTATCTCCCCCTGTGTACTTGACTCATCTGACTCTTTTTACTCATCCATCGTACTGCTCTGACCAACATTCATCCGAAAAGTTAATTCGAGCAGAGTACCGTCCTTTTATGCAGATTTGTACATGTACAGAGGTTGGATGCAGGGTCTCACAGCGTCCTTAATAAAGGACACTATAATATAAAATCCAATGACCATTTTTCCACAAAATCAAATGACTTTATTTTAGAAAACTCATAGATTAAAGTGAATATCAGGGGCAAAAGGCACAGTAGTTTGTGTAAAACACTCAAAGAACACAAACTTACAATATTTTGGCATGTTCAACACCGTTTGAGTGATATTTGCCATTTTGTAAAATTGCAGTTTTTCTTTCAAATAACGACAAAGCTATTTTCAAACAAAGACTTTGGCGAAAATCCTGCATCGAACCTGTATGTAATTGCATTGTGAGTATCCGCAGATATGATTCAAGGTCAATGGTTTAATTCACAAATGAGCTTGTCATAAAGGATACCGGTAATCTGAATGGTAATAATTAACAACACAATTGATTGTAGTGATTTTGGAATTTAATATTTCAGAGTAATAATCTCCTTGGTGTAATTGAATTTATGTAATCAAATACATGTACATGTTATTGTAGATCAAGGAATAATGTGTTGATAGTCATTGGAACTAAATAATGGATTTGATTCTCATTGGAACCAAATAATGGATTTGATTCTCAAGCAGATTAATTACAATTGACATTCCACATCTGAATTAATAAATAAATGCCTAGATATTACTCAAGGAATATGATTAATGAATCTCTCAATCAATTGTATTACTCTGTCAGACGTTTGTATCTCTAGACAGAAGAACTGCCATTTTGCAGTTCATCAGTTGAATTTTTAATCCTACAATTCACAGTATCTCCATCAATTGTCATAATGACTTGATTTAATATTTGATCAGACCTATAGATGATTTACAAATGCCATGTTATAGCTCTAGTCAGTCAATCTAGTCATTCATGGCTCACCAATATTTGTTCACAAGCTTGGCTCATTTGTATAATGTTATATATAATATATGTGATGTCAGTAAACATGGCAAATCCTGGTGCTGGTGTGGTTGACACACAAATTTCTATTAATTAACCACACTTAATCACTTTTCTTTATTAGTATTGCCACTTCCTTTCGGTCTACTGTATCTGTAAAACTTCCTCAGCATGACCAAACACACTTCTCATACATGTACGTCAGCTAACTCACTGAGGATAGCCTCTTGGAATATTAATGGTGTGATGCATTTATTGCATGGATCTAGGCTTAACAAGTTGCACGACAAAGCGGTTGTAAATGTGTTGTCAGAGTTCGACATTGTTGGAATTTGTGAAACCCATGCGGACACTTTCACTGATATATCATTACCAGGATTTACTATTATAGGCAATAAAACACGCGCCAAACACCAGAGAGCACGCAAGTGCTCTGGTGGTGTAGCTGTCCTGGTCAAAGATGATATCAAGGCCGGTGTAACGCTATTTGATTTACTGGAATGTAACTCTACTGTTTGGGTTAAACTATGTAAACATTTTTTCGGTTTGGAGAGTGACATCTTTGTATGTTTCTGTTATGTCCCTCCAGAAGGCTCGACATTTGGTCGAGAGTTTGCAAATGGTATTTTTGATCAACTTGAACAAGGGATCAATATATATAGTACACTTGGTAAGGTTATTCTTTGTGGTGATCTTAATGCACGAACAGGCCACCTAAATGATTTTATAGATGAAGATGAATGTGAGGCAGATTTTATTCCGTTACCTGTAACATATAGTTATGATAAAATATCTCCCCGCATTTCAATGGATAATACTGTACTCAATATGGGAAGAAGGCTTATTGATCTATGTATCTCTAGTCACTGTAGAATCCTTAACGGTCGCAGTTTTGGTGACCCATTTGGTGACATCACATGTGTTAATTGTATGGGCTGTAGTGTGGTTGACTACATTGTCACCAGCCATACATTGTTATCTTCAGTTCTGAACATGACGGTACACCCCCTCTATTGCGTCTCCGATCACAAACCGGTTTCTCTAAAACTGAAAACTGGCCTGTGGAGATATACAGATACCACATCCAACTGTGATACTGATATGAATCCCCTACCACCCAAATATATTTGGGATCAGGATTGTGAATCCACTTTTATCAATAACTTAGTTGCTAATTTAGATGTAATACAAAGCTCTGTTCATAAGGAGCTGGAATGTGATACATGTGATGTTGATAAATGTATTGATGTGATAGCT
This sequence comes from Hanleya hanleyi, assembly GCA_036873755.1. Taxonomy (NCBI): domain Eukaryota; kingdom Metazoa; phylum Mollusca; class Polyplacophora; order Lepidopleurida; family Hanleyidae; genus Hanleya; species Hanleya hanleyi. The sequence goes on from JAVTVY010004668.1 coordinate 23,805, forward strand.
AAGTCACTTATTTCGGCTGCTGATGACAGCCTAAAACGAGTACCTTCCACACGGAACAAGAAACAGAATCAAACTCTTAGAAAACCTTGGTATTCCAAGGAATGCAAGCAACTACATACAGAAATGAATAGATATAACAAAGCTTTTAATCAAGATCAAAATAACCTTCTTTTGAAAACCAAATACTTCGCAACGCAAAAAGAATATAAACATACAACCAGGAAATGTAGACGTGATTATAGACAAAATATTCTTGCAGAGCTAGATAAAGCCACTGATGCTAAAACAGCTTGGGGTCTGTTCCACAAGCTAAAGGAAGAGGGGAAAAATGACTATGCCAATAGAATTGATATAGATCAGTGGTATAAGCATTTCAGGAGCCTACATAGCTCAACAGTTTCATCGTTTGAACCGGAGGATTCTGGGTGCGGTGAGTTTGGTGAAGTACCAAACCCACCACATTCTAATATTTTGAACAATCCTATTACTGATAAAGAGCTGAATGAGGCAATCAACAAGCTGAAAAATAAAAAAGCATGTGGCAATGATTCCATCTGCAATGAAATGCTCAAGGCTATTCACCCATACTTGCATGATATTATACTTCAAATTTTTAACAAAATGCTTTCGAGTGGAACCTTCCCCTCTAAATGGAGTGAAGGTATAATAGTTCCAATCTATAAAAGTGGATCTCCACTGGACCCCAACAATTATAGGGGAGTCACTTTGACCAGTTGCATTAGTAAACTGTTTTGCTTGATATTGAATGAACGCCTGGTAGAATTTATAAACACAAAAGGGCTATTGTCTAAATTACAAATTGGCTTTAAAAAGAATAACAGATCTTCTGACCATGTATTTGTACTCAAAACTTTGATAGACAAGTATACTAGAAACAAGAAGAAATTATTCACTGCCTTTATTGATCTCAGGAAGGCCTTTGATTCCATATGGCATGATGCACTATTCTTCAAGCTGAAAAAGGCTGGAATAGGTGGTAATTGGTTGCAGGTGGTCAGTAAAATGTATAGTTTAGGCCAAGCCGGAGTTAAAGCCGGTTGTGGAGTTAGTAAATTATTCCCAGTTACCCGAGGGGTTCATCAAGGGAGTGTCCTTAGCCCCACTCTCTTTAATTTATTCATAAATGATCTCTTGGTGAATCTTAGTACACCAAAATCTCCAGTTCTATGGGACGAGCAAGTGCCCGGATTGGCATATGCTGATGATTTAGTATTATTGTCGACTGATAAGCATGATCTACAACGTAAACTAGACATACTCAATGATTATGTTCAACGTTGGCATTTATCAATCAATGTTGACAAGTCTAATGCGGTTGTATTTGGCCAGAATCAATGCTCCAGAGATGTTTACAATATTGGGGGTGTGCCATTGAAATGTGTAGCCAGTTATAAATACTTAGGTATTACTTTCCAGGGTAATGGAAACTTTAACAAGGCAGTATCCAACCTTACCTTAAAAGGTAAAAGGGCTTTATTCTCTTTGCGCAATTCGATCGACTCCTTTAACTTAAATGTGAACAGTTGCTGCGGACTGTTTGACTCGTTAATTAAACCTATTATACTGTTTGGCTCTGAGGTTTGGGCGGGATACTGCTTTGGTAATGGAGACATCCATTCAATGCTTTTTAAAAGCACAGAGGTGGAAAATGTACATCTTAGATTCTGTAAACAGTTACTTGGAGTTGGTTCAAAAGCTGTCAACTTGGCCGTTCTTGGAGAATTTGGTAGATTTCCTTTAGTACTCCATTCCATCACCAACTGCATTAATTATCTGTTTCACATATTTAACTCTGACCCTTCATCATTATTATATAAAGCATACTTGGAACAAGCAGAGGAAAGTAGATCTGGCACTACCAACAATTGGGTCCAGTTCATTAAAAAAACCCTGATATCTCTCAAAAGCTATCACATCTGGGAAAATCAAGGCTGTAAATATCCGAAAGCTGCAGTCAGGTTTACTCTCAAGGAATTGCAGAAGGTATATAAAATGGATTGGAAAAATAATATTGAAAATATGAGTAAGCTTGATAGTTACAGAACCTTCAAAAGCAACTTTGAACAATCATCTACTATATTAAATATCCGTAATAAATCTTTGAGATCTGCTTTAGTTAAACTGCGCATAAGCGCACATCCGCTGCAGATCGAGAGGGGTAGATACTTAAGACCTAAACCACCCAGATGTGACAGACTTTGTACACATTGTAATATGGTAGAATCCGAGCTACACTTTTTACTTGAGTGTAGGGGTCACCTTGATAGAAGAATGGTTTTATTTTCCAAGTTACAGAATGTATCCCCAGGTATACAATCTATGAGCAATGATGCCATGTTTATATATCTAATGCGATCGAAGAATCCAGTTATTGTCCAAGCTCTAGCAGTGTATACAGCGGAGTGCTTCTCTACTTATACTGATCGCATTGTCAACCAACGTTAACTGACGAGTAATACTCATTTGGTTTATAATATACCCTTCTTGTCACTGACTTGAGTCTTAATGTACAGGTATCATCAGTGCAGAGCTCTTGAATACATTTGCTCGTTATCAGGGAGTAGCATCTGTTTCTCTATAATATACTATACATCACAGTACATCTGTATCTGTCATTACATACTAGACAGGTTAATATTTCATATAGATTTGTATATACGGACTTTGCTGTTACTACTACTGTTATGTTTTTGTCTTGTGTGTAATTGCCTTTGGCCCTCTGTGGCATATCTGTGCAAATAAATGATTCTGATTCTGATTCTGCTAAACTAAATGGCATAATATTTCACTTGTGCTCATTCTAGTGTTGTTGGCCGATTTGTTATGCTAGTATTGTTTATAAATGTCATTGTATTTCACTTGATTGCACTGCCTATTTGGGGGTGTATGTAAATAAAGCATCTTACCCAAAACAGATGGCGCTATAGTCGTCAGCAGCTGAATGCCACAATACAGATGGCGCTGTCGCTCGAGGACTAGTAACATCCGGGCATCGACCAATGTTCAAATAGTTCACCATACGCATGCTGGCATTTTGTTGGTCGCAATGTGTAGGCATCTTCGTCTTATTCAGTTATAATTAGTATTTAGTAATTGTACTGTTGGTGGAAAATATGTCTAAACAGTATAAACGTGTCACCCACGAGAAGTTAAGCTCGCCTGACAGCCTGAATATCAACCGGAGGCATTATTGATGGGAACAGTTGTGGCTATTTTTCCCCCCTTTCTTTTCAATATTTGCCGTTTTTGATCCTACCATGTACAGGTAATAAATTGGAACGATATGCAAGAGTGGGACAAAGTGAAGAAATACCACCGGTACTTGAAGAAATACATATACCTCCAAGCGCATATAGCCTATACACTAATTATATATGAATATTTCTCATAGCGTACACCCTTGACTGGGAACCATTCTCACCTTTCTTCGTTTACACTCCGTTAAAATACATGACATGATGGCAGAGTGAAAACGGAGGAATAAAGGTCTGACTTTGCACCCTAAATCACTACAAACAACATACTTCTTATCCATATCATCTGCGGGTGTATGTGAATAATGTAAATAAAGCGTCTTATCCAAAGCAGATGACGCTCTAGTCGTTAGCCCCAACTGGAACCTAATGATACTGTCATTAGGTCCCACGTTAGCCCGAAAACATCGGCTAAGGAGTCCATTTTTTTTTGGTTGTTGTTGCTGACCCCTTAGCCCGAATCACTTATACAGACCGAAAAGGAAAAAAATAAAAAAGACGTCAGTCGCTCGAGATCTTTAACTGCACACGGCGTGGGGAATTGAGACAGAGGCACAAAAAGCATTTTATCGAATAAATAATATGATTTGGCATCTCCAGCACTATGACAACCACCTAATGACTCCTTTAATTAGATGGAATCTGCCATCAAACACGGATTTTGTCAACAAAACCGTTGTGTTTCTTTCTCCATAGTTTACAGGGACATGCGCAGAATGGGGTTGACCTTTTGACTCACGTCACCAAGAATCCATGTTGGTTTTAAACCAATAGCGACGTGTGTTTATTCGCGTGATCAGAAAGGTCACGAGATCAAAATAGCGAAGGTCATATTCTCACAAGATGCCAGAAAGGCGCGAAAACGTTAAAATCAATGGAGGTTTTTTCTCACACATTTGATCATATTTTGTCAGCATCAAAACAGTCGTGATAGATACATGGACAAAGAAGCTCAGGTCGGTCAAACTGTATCAAATTGGCATATTTTTTCTCTCCTGTTTCGTTATTTTCGTCAGCGAAAAGCCGCTTTCGCGACATAAATTTTTATCGTTAAAATTTAACCCACCCTCGATCTGGGCTGTGATAGGAATGCCACGCCCCCTTACCTATATTCACCTATCACAGCCAGAGTTTCTGTGTTAGTCCCACGTACATCCTAGCCACCATCGTAATGTAAAAGCCCGAATCGTATAACAATGATTTAGTTGCTCCTTACCATGCATTTTCCGATAAAACGTATCATGAACTAGTCCGAATGGTCCGAACGGCCAACATCTGTTGTCTTTTTGAGTGAGTTTCGCCGCCTTTTGTACCAGTCGCCGCTGAAAATTTCAAACAGCTCTGCCATGTTTGTTTTCACGCTGGAGTGTCGACTGCGCAAAACGGTGACCGCAATAAACACCATACACGCTACCGTTTGCGCAGTCGACACTCCAGCGTGAAAACAAACATGGCGGAGCTGATCATATATTCAAGCGGGGACTGGTACAAAAGGCGGCGAAATCCACTCAAAAAGACAACAGATGTTGGCCGTTCGGACGATTCGGTTCATGATACGTTTTATCGGAAAATGCATGGTAAGGAGCTTCTACATTACGATGTTGGCTAGGATATACGTGGGACCTAATGACAGTATCATAAGGTATGTCGTGGTTTCAAGTGCGCATGTCACATCCGGGTCTTAGGAAAGAAAAACAAAGCCACGTGGTCAAACGTTTGTATATGACAACATAGCTGGCTGGCACTGTTTCTGCCGTTTCTGATTTTTTTTCGGCAAAGTGGGTTTTTTGGTGACACAGAAAATAAATACAGGTATTCGCGAAAAGAGAAGCCCAAAACAACACGCTAGCACATAAAATTCACCCGCAGAAAATGCCAAACGATCGCAAACATTCAAAGAGGTTCAACATGCTCTGTGATTTGTCTGTCAGAACTCGTTTCGTTTGCGTTGTGAAGTCAGGTGTGGGAAAAAAGAGCTTTAAAAAAGAGAACAATAACTCTGGTCACCTGCTAGGCTTAAATTAATCAGAGGTCCGCTTGAGTACGTGAGTGAATTCAATCAAGTATGTTGACTATGCGTTTTGCGAGTATTTGGATAATTCTTTCACAATTTCATGACGATTGGAATAATGAAAAACCACCATACCTTATCAGCACCACCCTTGTGACCAACAGGACTTACCAGTTGTGAAATGACACCGGCTGACAGTTTACACCGGGCCCCAGCAGCAAAAGACATCTTAGATGCACAGATATGATATCGGAGCCATTTCCCTGCGAGACCACAAGATTAATGTTAGAGAGAGAAAATTAAGGTTTGACGTCGCATTCAGCAATATTTCAGCTATATATAGCGACGATCAAACAAAATTATAAGTATTCAATTCAACAACTCAGCAAACTAATGCGTTAAAACAGGTACAAACATTAAAATTTGTACAACAAACCAATCTCTCTTAAATAATCTAAAATACAATCTTCTTTTACTCGGTTACAAACATCTTCCAGCGTAGCTGCTCGAAAAAAAATTCTCTTACAATCTTAAAACCTATGCAGTCCATGAGAATATGTTTCACCGTGAGATCTTCATGCCATGGAATACACCTTGGGACCGGCTCTTTTTTTAGTAAATATTCGTGAGTTAATCGTGTATGGCCGATCTTACATCGTCTAATCATGGTTCGCATCGAAACGTTTCTGGCTGTTCAGATGAGTATAACCAACAGATTTTTTGAACTCGTGAAGTTTGTTATTATCCACAGTATCCCATAAAGACTGAAACAGCTTCCTTACATAAGCACAGATAGATGGTCTGAAATGGTTGTATGGGATTCCAACAGGATCAACCTCTTTATCCAGAGCTGCCTTAGCCTTTTTATCAGCATCAGTATTGCCTCTGATGTCAACGTGACTAGGCACCCAACAAAATACGATATCTATCTGTTGATCAAATCTAATGTCATATAATAGTAGTTTTCAAGATGGTAGGATGGGTTGAATTTCCACTTTTAATCGCTTGAAGGCGATTCCGAGAATATGACATTTTTTTCCTTCTAGTGGAACATAAATCTAAATGGTGAAGCGTCTGCTGATCTCTTCCCTACTTACAGCTGGCAACTACCTTCAACAAATCAAGAGCTTTTGTGCACTTAGCTTTCAAGCAATTTATATGCGATAAGAACGTTAATCGTTGATCAAACAATATTTCTAAGAATTTGACTTCTTTTACTACCTTAATTTCAGTTCCATCTAATGTAAGTAAGTACTGGATCTTTGTGCTGGAAATACTTTTTACAAAAGTGTATACGATTTGTCTTTGCTCCGGAGAACTTGAAACCATTTTCTAGACACCATTTCTGAACTCTATTTTGCCAAAGTTGTAATCTTTCTCTCAATATTATGTATACTTTTTCCTCCAATATTGAGGACAGCACAACAGACACAGACAGGCCGCTTAGATTGTACAATGAAGACAAGTGTTATTACAGTGCGAGAATTCATATTATCAAGTTCCTTTTGCTTCCCAGCAAACTGCATGACCGAGGCAGATCTCAAAAGTAAAGGACTGAAATCCATCCATCGTTTATATCAGTCAATTTTCAAACATAATCCAACCTCAGTCACAAGCATGAAACAGATCAATGTCATAATTAAATCCATTTTCCTACATGGAAGGGAAATGTGGGGCTCTCAGTTAAAATCTGTTGATAGTTTTGACAAGTTACTCATAGAAATGGTCCACACAAAGTATACAGACATGTTTTGGGTACTGATAAATATGCATAACTAGACAGCCCGGCTGTGCGTGCTGAGCTTGGTAGTTATCCCCTTACCGTACATATAATATTGTTCACAATCTTGTTAATTACATGTAGAGGCTGAATAATATATCTCGATCTCGTATGTTATATAATGAATTTCAATCCAATCAGAACCTGCTGCATCGAAATAGGCCTTCCTGGCTGCAAAAAATTTCATATAAACTTGTTCGTGGGCAGTATCGCATGAAATCCGACCAGCAAACTAGTCACATACCTAAAATTAAAACAAGAATTTGCCAGGAAACCGTATCTAATCCACACAAGTAATTTGTCGACTTAGAATTAGAAACCACAAGAAAATGAGATTCATTTCATCCTGCATGCACTGTTCCCATTATACGATCACAAGAGGGGGATTTTTTGCTAAATGTCGTTTACATTTTCAGTTTGGTTCACTTCTACAATCTGAGCAATTTTAAATCATGTCAAATGACTGCCCGCCTTTTATGTAGCATTATTTGTTGGTATATATTCAAGTTTTGATATGCTATGATATGAATTTGAGCGATATGCAAGAGGTGGGAAAAATTGACGACGTCTGGTGACTAAAAAGCAACCTTATGACTCTACAGGAAAGCATTCGTCGACACCTAACATTCAGACCCGAGAATTCGGTGGATTCTTGGGTGTAGCCTTAGTATCTCAGCCGCGCAATTATTGCAGTTGTTCATGTGGAGAATATGAAGTATCCACTCGGCCCCTAGCACCGACTTAATTGGAATTAGATACGCTAGCTCGGGAGCTGTGATGACAGATCAGCTCAAACAACTCATCTGATGTTAATGGATGGGCATCGTGGGCGTCTGATGGAGTAAACGCCTCAACATGGGTTAAAACTGGTAAATGCAGGAATAAGCTTACCCAGGAAAACTAACCTGTGATACCCGACGTCTTACGGTTTAACCCTATCTGGCCTGGGCGATTTGTGGTGTATCGCAACCTGGGGGGGGGGCGGAAAGTGCCCTCCCTATATATTTTGTCTACCACTAAGGCTAGAGCGCTGAAACTTACCACACAGTATCTTGTGTTCAAGCTCTACCGGAAAATGTAAAAAAATCCAAGATGGCCGCCATGATGACGTTACAGTGACGTCATCTTCTCGAAAGTCATTTTTCGGCCTTTTTGGGGTCGATTTTTCGAAATTTTTATTTTTGCGATTTTTCTCTCGAAAAAAATCAAATAAAATATAGAATAAATAGTTTTACATAAATAAAATACTTTCAAGACACTTTAGGCAAGGAAAATGTGAAGAAATGGAGCCACCAGATTGAAAAACACGACTTTCGCGGATACCACATGGCCGCCATCTTGAATTTACCCATGAGCCTCTGCCCGGGGGTATATGAAAATAGGCTGAAAATGACCCCAATAAGATAAGCTTTAAAGTCACCAAGTTTCAGCCTCCTCGGTTTTGTCGTTTCGGAGCATCAGAGAAAAGTTCACTAGGGGGGGGCACTTTCCGCCCCCCCCCCACCCAGGCCAGGTAGGGTTAAATTCCCACCAAAACAATAAACCTACATATATTTGTCGAGAGACATGTACAGAAGGCGGGCCTCGGGGACCAACAGTCCACCAACAGAATCCTACTATATACAGGTAATAAATTGGAGCGGTATGCAACAGTGGGACAAAGTGAAGAAATACCGGTACTGAATAATATATCTCAATCTCGTATATTATATAACGCATTTCAGTCCAATCAGAACCTGCTTCATCAAAATAAAGCCTCCTGTCTGCACAAAAAATCAGGCCACTCTATTCTGAAATTGATGTGTGGCATCACCTAAATAATAATCTTTCCAGTGTATTAATTAGTATTCTTACAAAATGTAACCTGCATGTAAAACATTTTCATAAACTTGGCAGTATCGCATGAAATCCGACCAGCAAACTAGCCACATACCTAAAATTAAAAAAAGAACTTGCCAGGGAACCGTATCTAATCCACACAAGTAATTTGTCGACTTAGAATTCGCAAACACAAGAAAATGATATTCATTTCATCCCGCACTGTTCCCATTATACGGTCCCAAGAGAGGGACTTTTTGCTGAACTCGGTCGTTTATATTTTCAGTTTGGTTCACTTTTACCATCTGAGCAATTTCAAATCATGTCAAATGACTGCCCGCCTTTTATGTAGCATTATTTGTCAGTATATATTCCAGTTTTGATATGCTATGATATGAATTTGAGCGTTGACGTCTGGTCACTAAAAAGCAACCATATGACTCTACAGGAAAGCATTCGTCGACGCCTAACATTCAGACCCGAGAATTCGGTGGATTCTTGGATGTAGCCTTAGTATCTCAGCCGCGCAATTATTGCAGTTGTTCATGTGGATAAAATGAAGTATCCACTCGGCCCCTAGCACCGACTTAATCGGAATTAGATACGCTAGCTCGGGAGCTGTGATGACAGATCAGCTCAAACAACTCATCTGATGTTAATGGATGGGCATCGTGGGCGTCTGATGGAGTAAACGCCTCAACATGGGTTAAAACTGATAAATGCAGGAATACCCCGAAACTAACCTATAATGCCCGACGTCGTACGGCTAAAATTCCCACCTAAACAATAAACCTACACTGAGAGAAAAAGAGGATTCACCATGATGCACAAAGGGTTATCTAGACGCTGGAGACCCTTGGTTCTCGGGTATATTTCCATAGGTTTCAGAACGATTCCCCAGAGGAATTACTATGATGCCGGAAAGGTTATCTGGAAATTAGAAACCCCTGGTTCTCGACAAGATACCCCAGGGATTCGTCACGATTCCCCAATTTCTCCACACGATTCCCCTGATCACCCCACCACGTGGCTGTGAGATCTTCGGCGCATGCGTGTGATTTTGGTATTACATCAGCCTGTCTGTTGTTTAATGACTACCATGGGTCGCCTTTGTTCAGTAAAATCTACATCAATCTTAAGTTTCTACATGCCATCGACGTCATATTTTACACTAGTTACATTTGTCGTCAGCCCAAGAATGGTTTTGCAAATCTTTTGTTCCAAATGTGAAACAGTATCCCTCAAGTTCTTGGATCAACGCGATGATGTACAAGGATGAATCATCAATGTGAAGGACAACACAGGTTTGTTACTATCCACACTTGTACATTGTGTTTAAATTCTTGTGGTCATTTTCTAAGGATAATATTTGCCAAATTGATCGAAGTCATTATAAGTCAGACTAAGAGAATTCCTATCAATGATGAAAACAGGAGTGGACAGTAGCAAACCATCGTTGTTGTTGTTATTCATTCATAATTTATTCATAACACTGAGAGAAATGGAGAATCCAGCAATGAATTCTCCCTTCCACCCCCCCTCCCGAGAACCCAAGGCATCCAGAGGAATCTCCTTATGATCCCCATTAGGGCATCCTGTTGATTCAGTTGCGGTCTCGTGAGAGGTACCGTTGCTGGATTCCCCTTCAAGCATTACTACGATTCTCCTTTTTCTCTCAGTGTATACATATATCTGTCGAGAGACACGTACAGAGGGCGGGCCTCGGGGACTAACAGTCCACCAACAGAATCCTACCATGTACAGGTAATTAAGCGATATGCAAAAGTAGGACAAAGTGAAGAAAGACCGGTACTTGAAGAAATACCTCCAGGCGCATACAGAGAGAACTATGTGAGAACTTGCGGAAGACTGAAACTTATTAGTGTCTTGAAAATACGTGTATAGTCCTATCTATACTTCAACTAGTCCGACTGGTAACTGCTATACGTATACACGGTATTATATACCGTACTTCAACCTGTTTGTTAAATGTTATTGTTTCGCGCTGACAGTTGTATTTTCGTTCTTTTGTGCCAAATGACCATATACCAGCCATGTGACTGTGTTTTAGTGTCAATAAAGTTATCTTATCTTGTCTTATAGCCTATATGAACTTCTTCGCTATATGAATATCTCTCATTATAGCGTACACCCTTGACTGGGAACCATTCTCACCTTTCTTCGTTTACACGCCGTTAAAATACATGACATGATAACAGTGAAAATGGAGGAATAAAGGTCTGACTGTGCACCATAAATCACTACAAACAACATACTCCTTATCCATATTGAGCGTGGAAGGTATATAAAAGGGGTGCCTGGGGAGACCAGATTATGTTCTCTTTGTAATGTAGTAGAAGATGAAAAACATTTTCTATTAGAGTGCCCATCTCATATTGACAGGCGTATTGAACTATCTGTGGATGTAGTCTGTATCCCCTACGCGATGGGGAGGTTCGCTCATGCATGCTTTGCCTCGTATTCAGTATGAATGTTCACTCAGTTCATTGTGGTATATACACACATAGACCTGGATACCCGGCGGGATGGTTTCAAGGTAATAGTATTGTTTGTGTTTTTGCCTGTTCTAATTGTATTGCCTTTGGCCTATATGGCATAGTTGTGCAAATAAATATGAATCTAATCCATATTATCTGCCGCTCGAACTTTCCATGTTGTGACCATCATATATGCTAAACTAAATGGCATAATATTTCACTTGTGCTCATTCTAGTGTTGTTGGCCGATTTGTTATGCTAGTATTGTTTATAAATGTCATTGTATTTCACTTGATTGCACTGCCTATTTGGGGGTGTATGTAAATAAAGCATCTTACCCAAAACAGATGGCGCTATAGTCGTCAGCAGCTGAATGCCACAATACAGATGGCGCTGTCGCTCGAGGACTAGTAACATCCGGGCATCGACCAATGTTCAAATAGTTCACCATACGCATGCTGGCATTTTGTTGGTCGCAATGTGTAGGCATCTTCGTCTTATTCAGTTATATTTAGTAATTGTACTGTTGGTGGAAAATATGTCTAAACAGTATAAACGTGTCACCCACGAGAAGTTAAGCTCGCCTGACAGCCTGAATATCAACCGGAGGCATTATTGATGGGAACAGTTGTGGCTATTTTTCCCCCCTTTCTTTTCAATATTTGCCGTTTTTGATCCTACCATGTACAGGTAATAAATTGGAACGATATGCAAGAGTGGGACAAAGTGAAGAAATACCACCGGTACTTGAAGAAATACACTGTAAATGTGGCGTATAGGATTTAAACACCATCATGACACGTTTAGGTCTAAATGTGTTTAGGAAAGTGTTGAAAATCGATACACATTTTTATTTTGACACATCACAAATTAAACACGTTGTGAATATAAACACATTCCGCAACACATAAGTATATGACATGTTTAGCATTTAAACACATTTCATGGATCTGGACACATTCCTAAACACATTCCTAAACGCGAATATTTTAGGCGTTTAATTCAGAACACAATCCTAAACACAATAGAGTAACACAGAGGATGACATGTTTAGCATTTAAACACAATTTGTCTCCTATCTTCAACACATTACTAAACGCATATTTCATGTGTTTAATTCAAACACACAAACCTAAACGTAATATTATGTTTACATGGCGTGACAAATTTGCATATTTTGTATTTGGCTTCATTCGTTAGCTGCTTGCCCTAAAGTGTGTGAAAATACGCCTAGAAGCGTTCAGATACATTCTTTCATCGTTTAGCTGTAGTTTTGAAATAGTTTTGTGAAGTCGTATAAACATCGACGACGGATTATTTCGTGTGCACTGTAACACAATCCGCGCAGTAATACACTTCGTCTGACGTCACACATTTGCGCGCGCGCGTAACGGGCCTTTCTGCAAGAAGACGACAAGTGGATGTTGAACAGCAAGGTAAGAATCTAATTCTTGTCTCATCCATGTTATTTATGACAGAGATGTACAGTTTCATGCCTGTACGGTATCATTCATTTTATTAGCCGTTGAATTTGATGTGGGGCCGATGTTGCGTATTAGGGGAATCGGTACCGTAATGTAGTTTTTGTTGGATAAAATGTCGACATCATGTTTCGTCATCATGTCATTTTGCTCGCGACGAAGTAGGCCTATACCCGGTACCTGCAATCTTCGAGCTTCGAAGGCAAAACGAATAGCTATTTTTCAAGTAAATTTGCCGAACCTGTTTTTTTTATTACGATTGAGAGGGGGTCGGGGGAGTTATCTTGATGCATTGATCTGTATCATGGTGCCGCATCATTTCATGGAATGACATGTTGGGGTGTAGTTCAACAAGCTGAACCCTGCTGACATTTAATTTTGTGATATTGACATTACAACGCAGGGTTCAGCCGTTGAACCGAAATTTCCTATCGCAAAATTTTTGCCTCCCGACCTGGGTAACAGCGGGTGGATTTGCGCCCATAAAAAAAGCAATAATACCTACCGTTTTGTGCTCATTTGGATAGAATACGTATTTGCCTACTTCCCTGGCCATTTATTTTCTCTGTCCAGCTTCTTTCATTTCCATAAACGGCAAATGAAAAAAATATCATTGCAGACGATCTTCCAAACACGAAATCCGCCGCCATTTTGAAATGTCATTTGTAAATTCGGGATTGTAAACAGGAAGGTCGGAAACGGCTCATTCATAAGGCTGTCATATTATCTGCATTTGAATTTAAAACTGTAACTATCGAAATCAAGCATAATGGAATGCACATACTGAGAAAGATAATTCATGGGATTTTTCATCTACGTAAGTGACTGGGTCGACTGAGCGGATTCAGCTTTTCCGACTCTTGTAATCCTGAATTTAGAATAACCTCACGTGAGAGTGTTCGAAAATGGTGGCGGATTTCGTTTTTGGAAGATCGTCTGCGATGATTTTTTTTTCTTTTGCCGTTGATGGAAAAGAAAGAAGCTGGGCAGAGAAAATAAATGGCCAGGGAAGTAGGCAAATACGTATTCTATTCAAACGAGCACAAAACGGTAGATATAATTATTGCTTTTTTATGAGCGCAAATCCACCCGCTGTTATCCAGGTTGGGAGGCGAAAATTTTGCGATAGGAAATTTCGGTTCAACGGCTGAACCCTGCGTTGTCAATATCACAAAATTAAATGTCAGCAGGGTTCAGCTTGTTGAACTAGTTGGGGTGGTGAGGGAAGGGGGGGGAGGGAGTATTTTTATTTCCCCGTAGTCTTTGCTTCATTGTCATTCATAAATGTATTGTTCATTCGGCATGTAATGGTCCAAATGTGGGCACTGTGGCTAGTGTCATTGTGTTGTATTTAAATTTGGGAAATAATTATATTCCAGAAAAGAAAAAAATATTTATATTTTTATTACCAACATCAGTTGAGGTGGTGAGGGAAGGGGGGGGGATTTTTTATTTCACCGTAGTCTTCGCTTCATTGTCATTCATAAATGTATTGTTCATTCGGCATCATGTAATGGTCCAAATCATGAAATGTGAGCGCTGTCATTGTGGGAAATAATTATATTCCGGAAAAAAAAAAAAATTATTTTTATTAACAACATCAGCAATATCGACGAAGACACCCAAGAACAGACAAGCCATGGTGGTGACCGGTACACTTGGCTGTTCGACTTCCCCGTACCATACACTTTCTCCCCCCCCCCCCCCCCCCCCCCCGTAGGCCTACACGTGTAGTTTATGCTTTTCACGCATTGAGTTATCACCCGTAGCTATGCTTTTCTGTACTGGAGATAAATAAAGGTAGTTTTATAACAGGAACTACGGTAAGAAACGTCGATGAACTTTCTTATAGTGGAGGAGTAGTTCTAACAGCCGAGTTTGAAATAGTTTAGTTTACTTTTTCAATTTGCTCTGTTCATTTTCTTACATGGCAGTGTGACTATTAATGAATGTCACAGGACCTACAAGATAGGGTAGGCATTATAGGACCCTGACGCGAAATGAACTCTTGGACACCCCCCCCCCCAAGTTGAATCCTGCCTATATTAAGATGGGCACTGCCCAAGTCAGAATCAGCAGTGATTTTCATCAAAAGTAGGTCAGCTCAGAACTTGCTGGTAACAGTCCCCTAATGCACCTTCATGCCAAAAATCAAGGTTCTAATGTCAACGGTTCTCTTTATTTTGCCGACGAAAGAATTCGGATGAACTGACTCACTGACTCACTGACTCATTACCGGACAATTTGCAAATGAGAGCCTACTTCATAGGAATAAGGACACTGGACCTTGGTCACATTCTGCTAAAAGTCTTACAAAGTTGCAGTGTAGGCCGAGGGGGTCAGAATGCATTGTTCGCTCAGTCAATCAATGACAAACTACTCACTATGACTAGAGTAAAAACTGCCTGCATGCAACTATTTTCAGGATTTTGACTGGAAGACTCCTCTGTACCCGTGGATAGACTATGGGGTGTCTCTATGTTGATATGACAGATCAGTACTCTCCACTGGAGGTGGCCATCAAACTGAAAAATGCTTTCCATCTGCCACAGGCTTCTGTTGAAGGTTTGTAAATATATATGAATTCCTGAGTTGGCGATGCGCAAATGAAAAATTTGAAAATCAATTTTCCTATTTCTAAGCTTAAACTTACCTTCACATACTTTTTGCTATCGTGTTCTTACGCGATTGCCTAATTGTAATATATTACCACAGAATAAAAATAGTCCCTGTACTGCCCCAATGCCCATGCGTGAGTACCCAGATCCCACGTGACCGACCACGTCACTTCCTTCTTCCCCATTCAACGCAGTGTGAATAACCCATCAGCGGGGAGGCTGGGAGGGCCATCACAGTATGTGAAGGTAAGTTTAAGGTTAGAAATAGGAAAATTGATTTTCAAATTTTTCATATTTCTTGCGCTGTTAAACTTACCTTCACATACTTTTTGCTAGAATACCATAGCAGGACGGAGGGAATGAGTGGTCGGAAACAAAAGGACCCCGAGCATAAGCGAAGGGGAGTACAGGAGGCAGCGAAGTAATCAAAGACCATAAATGTATAATAATGACGATACGGTCCTTGATATACTCATCCGGCCTATAGTAACTACAGGCCCAGTGAATAAAGCTGACATACACTAGACCCAAAAATCTCACCCCCCCCCCCCTTCTTTTTGAAAAATTGGGGAGAGCAAGATTACTTACCAAATTACAAAATGGTAAAACCACAAGAAGGTCTAGTGCATAGAACAGGCATGGGAATTGTAACCACAGGAAAGTGTAAAATCTACTTCAAAAAAGTCTGAAATTTCAAAATTTTGATAAAAGTCTGCAATCAGCCTTATTGAAGAAAATTGTAACCAATTGTTACATCATTCTTCATTCCATCCTCCGTATACTTTCCGAGGCATCGTAAAGTCTCAGTTTATTAGATACCGCCGTATTTGTAACAATGAATGTGATTTTAGTAACGCTTGTTACATTCTTATCCAAGCACTCTTAAAGCGGGGCTACTCTGCTCGTGGCTTGAGAAAAATCAAAGCAGATATGAGCAAAAGCAACCACAACTCGGCTTTGCCAAGAAAAGTTCCACAGCGTCTGGAATTTCTCCCACTTATCATGAAATACTCCCCTAATGTTCGTCTCATTAAACAGTTCATTCAGAATAAACATGAAGTTTTGAACTCCAGATTGGTTGGATTACTTCCACCGATTCGAACGTCTTTCAGTCGTTCTGAGAATCTGAAAGATACACTAGTGCGTTCCAGAATTAACTATTGAATATTCAGTAGATAGATGGCGCTGCGGATTATGTTTTTATTATCCGGGGACTTTAGGTGTTGGCCGCCATTTGCAATTTCAATCTGTGCTATCTGTTCAAACAGTTCAGACGCTTTTTATCCATGTCTTTTATTGTATGAGTTGACCACTGGTGTTTTATAGTTTTTATCGTTCTACGGAACTTCATTTTTTTCTGTTTTATCTCTATTTGGCTTCTATTGATCCGGTCGTTCAACTGTAGATACAATTTACATGATCTTTAGAGGGAACTGGACTTGTCGATTATCACCATATAGGTGAACTCTAACTGAACGCGACGTTAACTTTCCCACTCCCTCTCTATATCTCTCTCACTATACACATGATATAGACTCTCCGGTTATGAGGCCGGTACACCGTTTTTCGGGATTCCAATATTTACTGTAGTTTTTCTAATCCCCACCTTTCAATACCTCCTGATGAAGTCTATTATAGATGAAAGCGCTTGAGGATTTATTTTTTATGAATACAAATGGGACTTAGTACTCGTTTGTTTTCCTCGCTTTATATTGTACATATCTGCACGTTGTGTACATACACGGTGATGGGTTCATGTTTACTTGTCAGTATGACTACCTTGGATGTTGAAGCACAATAGATCTTTTAACTTCCTTCTTGCCGACCTGTTTTTATATGTCTTTTAGATGCTGTATCAGCAGGTCCTTTGGCTTTAACTGCACTTGATTTCTGCTGCTAAATTTGAGATTTTACCACGAACATCATCCAACATGAAGATTACGTTAATTCCAAATAAACAAACGGCCTTTGGGTCTGATTTACGAATTTTTCGAGATAATCTGGATGATAGAGTACCATTTGTGGCGGATGCCAACATTATCAACTCTTGTGTCAAATTGGTGAGGCTTATACATCACAACAGTTTCTTTTCTCCGGATAAAGCACCCCAATGGTTGTCTAATAAAATTGGTCGAGTTCGTACATCAATTCACCCGATTTTACCTAACGACCAGATTACTAACCAACTGAACGCTTTGTCGGAACAGTGGCTAATCTCCACCTCTAATACTATCCATGAGCATTATAATCAAGAGATTACAAATCTCTTAAATAATCTTAGTCGTCAATTACCAGAAGGCCCTTCGATGGAATTGACCAATGCCACCAAACGGATGCTTCGTAGAAGCAATAAAAAGATTAGTCTGGAATTAATAGACAAAGTCTTTCAAATGCTTGAGAGCCTACAACAACAGAAAACAGAACTGTAGATAGTTTGCAAAACAAATCGGATGCGAGTTCCCCACTTTCGCCTATGTCCGAATTAATTAATAGAGTTTGCAATGATCAGCTTGGAGGCTGGCCCTCACAGTCACCATCTTCAGATATTACTGTTAACCTAGATAATGATATAGATGACTTGGGGGAGTGGCCATCTCGCTCTTCAACCTCTGAAGTTGCCCATATTTCTACATCTTCTCCGAATCGAAACACTTCCAGGAATTCATTAAGTGAACTGGCAGTGAATCCAATTTCTCTACGAAATTCGTTTTCTTCACTAGAGAGAGAAGATTGCCCGGAATCTGCGGATGATTGTCCGGATCACACATCACTGACAGACTTCCCTGAAATGCCTCCTGCACCACATACATCTCCCACTTTCCCAACCTCAAACAAAAAACGAGGCCGACCGACAGAGATGATTTCTCTGGACTCTGACAAGCGCGCGAAGGCCGCTCATTTCTTCACATCTGGGGCCCATACCTCGCCAAACACTCCGGAGCAGGTTTGTAAGTCTGTTTGAAAAACAGCTCCGTAGAGGTGTCGGCCTTTCTCGTTTTGCAAGGTTACGAAGTCAACTTCGGGCCATAAATTCACCCAAATTGGTTCTGGGGGATTCCAATCTTGCGAGAATACAGGAGTCAGAATCAGATTGGCATATTTTTGC
>JAVTVY010004669.1:0-36920 GCA_036873755.1 Hanleya hanleyi
ATTATGGGAAAACAAACAGAATTCAAATCGGACGTATATCAGTAGAGTTATCAACAGTTTACTGTCCATTCTGCCGAATCCCGGAGTTTATCCCTTCGAAAAGGCCGCCTCGGCCAGTAACAACAACAACAACACAGACGTGCTCGTTCTTTACATCACAGAATCGTTCTACATTCAATACAGTTTGAAATATATGGGCATTTGGTCTTATAGATGACGATAATAAGGTTTCCAGTC
Organism: Hanleya hanleyi; assembly: GCA_036873755.1. NCBI lineage: Eukaryota > Metazoa > Mollusca > Polyplacophora > Lepidopleurida > Hanleyidae > Hanleya > Hanleya hanleyi. Next base: position 238 of record JAVTVY010004669.1, read on the forward strand.
AAGTTGCATACCAATCTGTATTCAACAAGCGACCCCTCCGAATCCTGTCGTCGTCGAGTTCCACGTTGTCAGAATGGTTGTCACTGTCAGAATCGGAGCCGTACGGCTCAAATTGATAGGGCTGAATTCCGTCGTTGGTCTTCAAACAACTGTTATTTTCGGCCCGTCATCATCCCCCTCTATGTCTATTTCATCTTCTTGGGGAAAAATATTTCCATCTAAGGAGCTGATATCGCTCGAATCGACATCTGAATCGGAGCTCTGACTGCACTCGCTTTCCATGTTATCCGCTATTTTTTCTCAGGCAATTGCCCTGCGTGACGTCATCAACCCAGCTGTGAAAGTGTGAAAAAGCTCACTTTGCTCCCATATTACGTGTGTTTCTGATCAGATTAGAATTTTTTCAATATTTTTTTCATACAAAGTGAAGTAGGAATTATGATTTTTAAGGATTATTAGACAAAAAAAAAATTCCGTTTGGGTTGACCTTTAAGGAAGCTGTGGCACCTGATCACGTGATCCGGCACTCCCGGTCACGTGGTGAAGGTCCCCCTATCCAACGATAAATCAAGAGTGATGAAGTTTACATGTAGAAATTTAGGAACTGTAAACTAATAAGTTATGTCATTCTCCGTTAGAATGTTGATCGTTAGATGTCAATCTTAGATATCGCTGACAGCAAGATTGCATGGCTAAGATGATGTTAGACTTCGTTAGAATTCATATTACGTTGCCAAAGTGCGGTCAAGAGTCAAGGTTTTGATCCGATGTGTTACACATCCAGAATCCACATCCAGGAGCATCGGGCAACCGGATTGAGATCGCCCGATTGAATAGCCTGATTAAATCAAGTGCAAACCGGAGCTCCGGTCAAACCGGCTCTCCAGATTACCGTACCAAAAACTGATCTATCTCAAAGAAAACATGGCTAAGTGTATCTACTCGAAGGGCAAGGTCGTATTATCATGACATTCAAAATAAAAGCCCATGCGATTCTGTCTGAAATTTCCTCAACTTTTCCATCTGTAAGAAAACACATACCAAAATAGCCAAACTCGGAACAGCGCATGTCAGATGAACGACTTCCGTCTTGGCTTCAAGCACTGCCCACAATAGACATATGGTTATTAACCTGCTCGCAGCGCTTGAGATTGTTCCACAATAAAACCATCCCTCCACCTTAATAGCCATTGTTTCATGATCAAAATATATCCCAAAATTATTTAATCAATAGCTTTCACATATATATACTAATGCCATTTAGAAAGTAGTTAACATTTATATCCGATTATTTTTAGGATGACACTTTCTCAGTAAAGCACAAATACTAGTGCTGGATGGGTCGGTCTCGTGCGAGACTCGAACCCGCGTCCTCAGAGTTTGGCACCAAATCGCCAGCAGTAAATGCAAGCAGCCTAGACCACTCGGCCACCTCAGCTTCCACAAAAGAGGAAGTTCGGAGATCGGAGTCTAGACTACGTACATTTACTACCCCTCTGATCTCCGAACTTTCTCTTTTGTGGAAGCTGAGGTGGCCGAGTGGTCTAGGCTGCTTGCATTTACTGCTGGCGATTTGGTGCCAAACTCTGAGGACGCGGGTTCGAGTCTCGCACGGGACCGACCCATCCAGCACTAGTATTTGTGCTTTACTGAGAAAGTGTCATCCTAAAAATAATCGGATATAAATAGCTTTCACCTTTAAAGAGGTTAGATTCTTGATGTTTTAACATTCTCAACGAATCTATTCACGTATGAAGCTGCATTTGTCTATGATCAGTCCCAGAAATCTGAAAAAAAGTTCTTCGGAACTGGTCTAGAGCAGTCAACTGCTGTCAGGGGTCTAATGACCCCTGTGATGATGTTGCAAAACATCCGAAGGGTATTTTCTTCTACGTGGATCATTCATTTCAATCCTCTGATCCGGACTCAGTGGGGTTCATCCTGTTTAAACCAGTGTGGAGTTTTACGTATAGATAACCCGTCTCCAGGTTGTACAGCCTTATCTATCTTCGTTGGTACACGATTTTTTTGTGTAACGCTTTCAAATACATTTGCCTTCAACCTTTGTCGTTCCTGAGTATTCGGTTTAATTTCGATAAAGAGATGAACGTGTGGCGTGTAGTTGGCCGGGTCATACGTTTTCATAAAGTAGTCGAGTCGTCTGGGTAAATTCGACGATCTAATAATGAAATCTGCTGCTTGTCGATGGGATGTTCCCGGGTGTAAAAAGGAATAGGACCCAACGTCGTGATATGACTGAAATATGGTTGAAAGTGACTTTATATTCACTCACTCACTCACTCACTCACTTACTCGATGGGATTATTGAATACTGACAAATTCAATCCACGTAGGCCTTGCCCTGGTCGAATAAACTCGGTACTATGTAATTAACAGAAATGCTGTCGTGATGAGATCCTTCGGTAAACAGGTCAGAATTTCGTGTGTTGCTTGACCTCAGACATAAGATCGTCGATTACTATCAAATTTCTCAAAGCAGGATTAAAATTGTCATTTCAGAGATTTAATGGTATACCCTTCATAAAGTCTATACCAGGCACTGCTAGACTAATATCACAGAATATAGACTGCCATATGCCATAACAGTAGATAAGTCTCTGCGGACGAGTTTGGAAAAATGTTATCAAGTTCTCGTAATAACTTATCTATCCATATGGTCTTTCCACTTCCGGTAGGTCCCTCGACCTTCATCGTAATTGGATGGCTTTTGTTCTTCCAAGATATGGCGAAAAGATCAGTAGGGGGGGGGGGGAGAACATTTTCTTGAGGAAGGGTTAATCAGTGTCGCAATTACTAATCGACTTAGGAGTTTAAATCACTGATTGGTGAGCGAAACTCACGCATTATTCGTGGTTCACATGTAAATTTGTGTGTAGGCATATATTCTAATGCGGAAGAAACCCTGTGGACGCCTGAGACAATGATATAACAGCATGTAACCTAACTAGGATTTTCCAATTTCAGGTGACTTTGAAAGCTGTTGTAGGAAGTCTGAAGGAACTTGTGAGAACGCAAGATGGAAAACTGATAATGATACAAGATCTTAAAAAGTCAACAGCGAGTTCAATAGTACCCGATTCGTCTATTTCGCCGACTGGGTCACCGATGAATTCAGTTGGTCACACGTCACCTCTGACCTTTGGTAACCCGTCATCTCTGGGATACAGTTCCGGTATGTTTCATTTTTCGCAATCGTTGTGCTGCATGTGCTCCAGATAGATGTCCAACCGATTCTCTGCCTGTAGATGCAAATTTCTCCTATAACATGACCGTTTCCTATGGGAGAAAGCCATTGTAGAACAATCGTCTACCATGAGCTGACGTCATGCCGTTACGTCACGCACTATTTTCATGCTTTTTACAATGTTACTGTTTAGTCGATTTCTGAGTCTGATTAACAGCACGTTAGATGAACATGTTCTTCTACCGTTTTCTCACATGTTGTTCCTTATTAAATATACTTCTTGCGTTGTTAATGATTGCCGTGAGTAAATTGTAATAAATTTGTCATCCATGACATGAATTTGTAGAACAACGATATACTGCTTCGTTACTGCTCGCTTTGCTTCGTCTCACTTTGAACTGAACTGTTCGTTTCACCGACACTGTTTGTTGCCGAAACCCTACGAAGCCGCATGTCTTCACCAAAACTTATGTCTTATGTGACATAACTTTTATACGTTTTGGGGCAAATATATTTTGCAAAATTGTACTAATAACAATATTTAAGTTATCCTGTTATAAATCCGTCTTGAAAACTTGCATCGCTTGTCTCTCTTGGTTTGTAGAACGTTATGACGTTATAGCGCATCTTCTCCCAGGGTGCTTTGCGCTACGCTGCATTTACCCCTGTAGGGGTCTCGCCATGTTTTGCAGGATTCCTGCAGAAACCAAGAACTGTTCTACAATGTATCTCTCTGTTTTACTGATTGCAAAATGTATCTTTATCTCGAAATACACTAAACAGTTAATCGATGTATTTCAAAACGCCAGTTTCACACAGTTTGAAGGCAGCTTTTTGACAAATTACCCTAGAACTATATGTTGCGGAAATATATATCGGTGAGTAGCGACTGATATCAATTCACCCAGTTAGACGGTCGCCATGTTCGTTCACTGTGGCAACAGGTGACCTCGGGTCAACCCCGGCACAGTCCCTGAGACCCTTACAGCGCTAAATGGAGAGGCGCGTAGCAGAACGTAATGAATGCCTGGTAGAGCTTGGTTATAGCGGTCTCCTTCATTCAAGTTTTATTTAAATGTGACGTCATGCTACGTCGGATGAATGCGCAAGGACCACTATAACGTCATGACGTTCCAAAAACAACGGGAGGCAAGCGATGACGTTTTTAAAAACTCGTTTTCTGGTGATATAAGGTTTGACTTCTCATATACCCAAAATAAAACAATAACCCACAGAACTATTACCACACATATTTATAACAACTATAGAAGTTCTTGTTTTATGACATTTTAACAGAACATTGGAAAGCTTTTCAGTTCACCTTTAAGTACTCCACAAATGACACATAGTTGCAGTAGCGGAATATTTCAACAATTTCGGTGTCATTAAATTAGTGTATTACTTATAAAAATCTTGTTCTCTTTTATTCAGTGCTTGTAGCCTGGGTGTGATTCGTCCCATTCATGGACCAAAGTGCCCAATAGTATAGTATTGCGCGCTTGACCTGGTTTTGCGCTTACATATTACAACATCGTCGGTCGAAAATGTGACGTCAGCCTTTATTTTAGCTTCTCTGATATGTTATATGAGAAAAAGCTCTCTCACTCGTTCATTTCTAGACGACTTTTCCCACACTCGCTAAAGCTCGTGCAGGGCACATTTTTCTCAAACTCGTGTTGGAAAAGTCGTCTAGAAATGAACTCATGTGAGAACCTATTAGTCTTGAGGTATCTCACTCTTGAAAACAAAACAAAAACGTACCCGATTTCTAGTATCTAAAGGGACGCTGGCCTAACTGGTTGATGCAGCAGTTGATGCAGCAGATGGAGAGAAATGTATTTAATTAATATCTCTCTCATATAGGTATACTTTTTGCACAGGCGATTGGTGAATGTAGGTCCTGCTACATATTGACCGTCAAGACACGCCCAGACATATAGGACACATATGTACGTCCTGACATGCCCAGCTGGACATCCAGACATATCCAGATGTACTTCCAGATACGTCCAGATGTACGTTCAGACATGTCCAGATGAACACCCAGACATGTACAGATGTACTTCCAGGCATGTCCAGATGTACGTCCAGATGTACGTCCAGACATGTCCAGACATGTTCAGTAGAAAACAAACGCATGCACGCGTAAACTGATTTAGACACATTATCCAGTGAATGAAGTGAAAAGCAGCCATTTTAGGTTGAGGATGTATTTTACACTTTTGAAAATAAATTATTTATATATAGTAGGAAGCTGTGACATTCATTACGATATTTGAGACTGAGGAGTGAGTCTGACGGCGTGACGTCACGTCCGGGTCAAAGGTCACATTCAAAGGTCAAAGGCCAAAAGTGACTTCCGGGTCACGGCCGGTCAGGAATCTTCCGGAAACCATTTGCGCATGCGCAGTCGGGCAGTAGTAGAAAAGGGCATTTCAGTGGACCATTTTGAGTCGAGTATCCTTGGGCCGATTGGGTGTGTGGTATCAGTTTGAAGCGCTCTTGGGGAAGAGTCATACTGAACTGACGTGTAGTGGAAGTAAGGCTATGACGCGCATGCGTAGGCAGGGAATTGTTGGGAAAGTACACTGGAATTTACGTTTTGGGGTCGAGGTGGACCATTCCTGGTCCGAATGGGTCGTGTGGGATATTAGTTTGAAGCGCTCTTGGGGGAGCGTCCGACTAGACTGATGTTAGGGGACGTAAGGGTATGGCGTGCATGCCCAGGCCGGGAATTGTGGGAAAAGGGCACTGGAATGGACATTTTGTGTTCAAAGTGGGTCATCAGGGCTCCGAATGGGTCGTGTGAGGTGTCAATGTGAAGCAATGGTGGGGGAGCGCCCGACTGGGCTGGTGTGTCGTGGCAGAAAGGCTGACGCGCATGCATAGAGAGGGAATTGTGGAATTGAGACGTTTGGGGCAGGAGTATTGGGGTGGTCATTTTTTTCTTTGATTTTACTGTGGGGTGTGGGTACTTTCTGTGTGGATGCTTTCTGTGTCTCACGCTTTTGTGTACGATGGAAGGGGTCTTGTGGCCGAACGGGTCGATCCAACTCGACCCCAAAACGTCCACCTCAGGCCCGCTTGCCCACTGCATATGCGCACGATAATTTTCCAACAAAAGTCAACCCATGGCCACAAGAACCTATCGTACTCTACAGCGCGAGACAGACAAAACAACTAATCGCAACCCATAGTAAAATCCACAAGAAAAAATGACGACCCCAATAATCCTACCCCAAATGCCCATTTGCACATTTTCCTGTCTGCGCATGCGTGCCATAGCCTTTCTTCTACAGGAAAATCAGTCAAGTCGAACGCTCCTCCACGGGTAGTTCACTTTGACACCTCACACGACCCATTCGGCCTACGGATAGTCCATCTCGACCTCAAAACGTCCGCTGAAATGTCTTTTTTCTACTACTGCCCGACTGCGCATTCGCAGATTGTCTCCGAAAGTTCCGTGACTGGACGTGACCCGGAAGTGACATTTGACCCGGATGTGACCTTTGAGTCGGACGTGGCCTTAGACCCGGATGTGATGTTACGCCGTCAGCCTCACTCAGCCTAAAAAATCCTAATGAATTTCACCGCTTTCAACTATTTATTTACCTAACTATCTAAATAATTATCAGTCGTCAGCACATCCTATCCCCATATCTGTTGTGCCTCTTTCAGTAGTTCGTCCTCTTTCAGTTGTTCGTCCTGTTGCACGACTTCTCTCGGTTGTTCAAGTTTTCAGACGCTTTCCTTTTCTTCTCAATTTGTAGGAGTTGTGGCTGGAATCTCCATAGCAATGACGTTGGTGGGTTTAGTTGTGGGCGCTGGTGTCGTCTGGATCGTGCTTCGGAAGAGGGCAGGGGAACCATTATTTCAAATGACACGCTTGAATTAACAAATAAAAATCATATTTTTCCTATACATCAACATCGCCCTTGACCAAGACCTTGTCACTCCTAGACTCGAGTTCGATATTTCATTGCCAAACTGTCACACAACCCATTCCCAACGTCTTGGAAAATATTCATTGAAATGTAATATCTGGAAGAATATGGCAACCATCTGGTCTTCATCCTGTGGTGACGTCACCAGAACAAGATCGTATTAGAGTTTGAATATTTACATGCCATGTAAGAATTTGTTGCAAATTATATTCAGATTTGGACCCTTGACCTCAAGGTCTATGGTTCAGAATTGAATGTTCGACCACATGGTGATAATGCGAAGTTTATTCAAGCTGATTTATCCATCTTTCAAAAATATTGATTTTTTTGTGGTTTCATAAGGAACCAATTTTTTTTATAAAAATTATGGTTCTATGAGGAACTTCCGGAGAAGCATTTGGTTCCTAAAGAGAACTTTTTTTTTTTTTTTTTTTTCAATTTCCTTTCTGTCACAACATTTTTTTTTTTTTTTTTTTTTTTTTTCTTTTGAATAAAACTTTATCATTCTGGTATTGTTTAATACATGTGATCCGTTCGATCAGTTAACTAATTCACTTACTAATTTCTCTTTCATTGCTAACTTCACGAGCTCAAATACATAGTTTCCTTATTCTTGCCTCATTTTCAAATAATATAATAATATTGCCTATTTTTGTGCTGTATTTGAATTTACTTATACACATTTTTGCTACTAAAATGATATGGTTAACATAAATGCGCTTGACTACTGAGATACTTAGTTCTGTATAACCAAACAGTACATCTCTTATAGATAATATTACTCTCTTTTGTACCTGCACGCTTATAATCTTATTTATGTATTGCCATAATGCGGAAACCTTATTACATTCAAAAAAAAGTGTTCCGTATAGTCAATTACATCACAGTATTTACATTTACTAGTGTCCGACACCCCAATCTTCTGTAGCAGAATATTGGTGGGGTAAATGTTATGCAAGATTTTCCAATGGAGAACCTTTAATTTTGTTTCCTTGCAACAGGTAGAAGCCATGTTCCAGAAAGTCTTATCAAGATCAATTGCAAATTTCCGTAGCCAAAATTGTTTACAACAAGGTTGTTTGTTTCTGTTATTATCCGTGATCATGTCTCTAAATCCCTTGCATTTCATACCACTCACCTCTATTCCCCTAAATAAAATTGTGTTTTTGTCGGTTACCATCTGGTCACACTTTATAAGCCATGACTTAGGAATGGATTTACAAACGACAATATATTCCATCAGTCTTTGTGGTGATCTGCCAATTCTTTCAAAAATCTCATCATATGATAATATGCGACTGTTTGTAACTATATCTTTGAGTCTAATTATTCCACATGTGATCCATTTCTCAAAATATAATGGTTTTCCAGTACATAACAAATGACGATTATTCCATAGTACCTGATTGCAATTTTCATCATCTTTCCCGTGTTGACAGACATTATACTCGAGCCATGTCATTAAAACATTTTTCCAAAATCGTGATTTTACACTTCGAATACCTTTGAAGTCACCAGGCGAAACACAGCTTTCAAATACACTGTGTTTAATTCCTAAACTCGAGTAAAAAAACAGAGGTAGAATTTTCCAACTTGGTGCTCCTTCAGTACACAATCTGCTCACCCAAGTCAGAGTCTGAGCTTTATGCATGTCATGCATGTCAATCATTTTCAAGCCACCATGCTCCTATAGTCTTTACACAAAACTGATCTTTTTACTCTTTCAAAGGCTTTTTTGTTGTCATTCTTCTTTTTCCAAACGAATCTAAATAGTAATGTGTTAATTTCTTTAATAATAGTCTCTGGCATAGTTACCGACTGCATCATATGCATAAATTGTGATATTAAAAACGTTTTTACTATTTGAATTTTACCCATGATTGACAAGTTTCTTTTGTTCCAGCTTACAATAATTTTTTTCAAGTTTTCAATTCTTTCATTCCAGTTATCTAAAATGTCTCCCGCTCTTTGTGAGCTACTGAATATCACACCGAGTATTTTTAGCTTATCATGAGTTGTCCATTTTATTCCCCCTATCTGTATTTTGGAATTTTTCATATTGCCTAACCACATACCTTCAGTTTTTGTTTTATTTATCTTAAGACCCGAAAATACAGAAAACTGTTCCATAATAGACAAAGCTTCTAACAGGTCATTTCCATTATTCAAATACAGGGTTGTGTCATCTGCATATTGTGACAAACACAACTTTTGGGAGTTGATGACTACACCTTTGATTTCCGGAGTTTGTCTTAATTTATTTGCCATCAATTCCACAGCTAAAATAAACGCAAGCGGAGAGAAAGGACATCCCTGCCGGATGCCTGTGTTAACATTGAACCATTTGGATAACCACCCACAATTGTTCACACAGCTACTTGTATTGGCATTCAAGATCTCTACCCATCTAACAAACTTTTCTCCAAAACCAAATAATCTGAAACATTCGACCATATATTCTTTAGAAATAGTATCGAAAGCCTTTTTGTAGTCCACAGCTAACAAAATCCCAGATTGGTTGTTCTCATCTAAGTATTCACAGACATCATCTATTTGTCTGATAACTGTTTTAGGGCAACGGTTACCTCGTCACCTGTTATCTCTGCTTCACAAGAGTTTTTATCGGTTTCATCTAAGTTTGGCACCGTTAAATTTTCAACAAATGTTTGGTACTTACTTTTAATTTCATTGAACTCGGAATGTTTTTTATATAAATTCTCATAATATTCACACTCGATGTCTAAAATTTCTTTCATATCAGAAACAATACTCCCATCGTCTTTAGTAGAATGTAATAGAGTTCTGGGCCATGGAAGCCATGGAAGCCCATGACGTCGTAATGGCGATATCTCGGAAACTAAAACGGATAGAGACTCGCGGCTTACGGCGTCGTATTCCTCTCGTATAGATGCGCGATAAAGGTCCTATACAATTTTATCGCCCGACGGTAACTTTCGCCGCAATTCGACGATAATCGGTGTCACGTGATTCGGCGATTTCTCGCGAAATAAGCGACATACGCGCACGCCGTTTGCGGCGTTGTATTCCTCGTATAGGGGTCTACCGTAAAGCTCCTATACGAATTTATCGTATCCCCGTAAGTTTCGCCTCTATTCGGCGTCGGAAAACGCTCCGTTTACTTACTTAACCGGACACGGAATACGTCCACGCGAAAATTAGGTCGACCGTCACATGGTCAACTGATAAAATGACCAATGCGTATATAAAGGCTTCTCATGCGCTGTTTCTACGACTGTCGCACCTGTAAAAGCCAATATGTATCGACTAATGAGTAATCTATACGTTCAAGTGAGGGCTGAAGGAAATTCTCCTCAAGTAACATTTCAACGTATACGACATAATGGGCAGATTGTAAAACCTTATTGTGTTGCCATACGACTGACGAGAGATGGGTGGTTTTCATTCAAACAATTCCTGCCTAGAGTGGATAGAATGATTCAGGTTAAAGAGACGGTTGAAACTCCATTCAAGCTACAAGATAATATATATATTAGCACTGCAGCATTCGAAGGGGAATGGCGCGTCCACATAAGAGAGTGGTTCCTAAAATCACCACCCACCGAGTTATCATTATTATCAAGCGGACGATATATATGCAAGTCCAAACACGCTTTAATCATGATCAGGACGTGTATGACACCATTCTCAATGCGACCTAAGCAGTCAAGCGAATTACGAAGGTATGTAAGGTATAGCGAGTGTTACAAGGATACACTTCGTCACGCACGAGTGGTTGTAGCCCGAGGGCAACTGCAGCGTAATTTAATATATACTTCGTCACGCACGATTGGTCGGTTCACTGAGACGGCTGTTTTCCCCGTAAACTTCAATAAGATATACTCGACAAATAGACAGAATCCGTAATTATACGCCTAAAGCCTAGAAATTTCGTTTCAGACCAAAACAATTTTTCGATTTTTTTTTTTTTTTTTGGTTTGGTTTTTTTTTTTTGGACTTTGCCGATTTTCGTCGAATTTTCCATAAATTACCCATGGCGATATCTCGGGAACTAAGAATGATAGAGACTCGCGGCTTACGGTATCGTATTCCTCTCGTATAGATGCGCAATAAAGGTTCTATACAATGTTATCGCCCGACGGTAACTTTCGCCGCAATTAGACGATAATCGGTGTCACGTGATTCTACCATTTCTCGAGAAATAAGCGACATACGCGCACGCCGTTTGCGACGTTGTATTCATCGTGTCGAGGTCTACCGTAAAGCTCCTATACGGATTTATCGTATCTCCGTAACTTTCCCCGCTATTCGGGTGCGCATGCGTGGTGGTGGTGGTGGTGGTGGTGGTGGTGGTGGTAGTGTACTGGATCCACACACACACACTTGGAGCGATAATATGCTCTTTCTTGCACCCGGAGAATGTAAAATGTGTATGTTTTATGGGAAAATAAGACGATTTGTCAACCATAGTGTTCCAGCACAGGCAGCAAATTCACACACTTGGAGCCATAGTATACTCTTTCTTGCACCCGGAGAATGTAAATTTGTGTGTGGTCATAAGTAGGTCGAGACGACCTTTGCAACTAGGTTAGTAGGTCAAGTTGACGTCATATCCGTGTCAAAGGTCACTTCCGGTCACGGTACGGCCCAACAAGAGTTATCTCTCCCTACATAGCGGTCTGTTAGGTCTTACCTTAACGCCTTATCCTAACGCCCTAGCATACCAGTTTTTCTTTTCTGTGCAAACCCTTGTTCTATTTATAGATCACACAGAAGTAGTAGACAACGGGGAGTTTCGGAGGTGCAATGAAGAGCGTTTGGGGAGATGAGGGCCTTTATCCATACGGCTACCTGGTAAGTTACCATAGCGTATGTGAGAAGGAGGGGAGGAGGAGGAGGAGGAGAGGAGGAGGAGGAGGAATGAGGAGGAGGAGGAGGAGGAGGAGGAGGAGGAATTATATGACTAGTATAAAATAGAGACAAAGCAATACGAAGACTACTAAATAATCGCTTTATTCATCAACTAATCGCACTGCACAAATAATGAGAGAAAACTGCTTATGTGAAATACATCTCCATTGTCGTGGGTATCATTTCGACATCTAGTCTTCCATTCAATGTTTATGTACGAATATTTCCACTGGGAGGTTTCTAAAGGAATGCAAAAATTTCTCTCATAGAGTTATGATATAGGTATGACAACTTGAAATGTCGTAAAGAGGTGTTTGACGAGGTTTAGCGGACACACAGTCTATACAACGGTATAAGTTTCGTCTCTAGGACGATTCTCGGGGAATTACAGGGGTCTTTATTGGGAATGGACGTTTTCGGAGCCCTCGTCACTCAAAGTCGATTGAAGAAGATAATTTCCAGTTTCCAGCTGCGTCTCTATGAAGCTTTGAAATGCCACATGCAATGTCAGCAGATTCTGGGCACGGGTAGTTGTGTTGGTATCGTCTTCGGATCCTATCTGTTTCTTATGCAGTAGAAGACATACTCGGGTCAACAATTGGATGTCATCTAAGAGCGTGATAAGATGACAACGCATGCGTTGATACTGAGAGGCACCACCTTGAGGTGTATTGATAATAGCATCGAGTTGAACGTGGGTTCTACGTAACGCTTCCGCTAGAATATCCCCATCGTGCGGTTCAAAGTTTACATCGGTCAGCGTGGCCTCGGTAGCGTTCATGGTGAGATATAGAAGATGTTGCCGTGTGGGCTAGCCTTATAGATTCGCAGACGGGCTACCATTGGCTATAGCAGTCGATGGAGATCCGCCAATCCTCGCCAAACACCTCTTTACGACATTTCAAGTTGTCATACCTATATCATAACTCTATGAGAGACATTTTTGCATTCCTTTAGAAACCTCCCAGTGGAAATATTCGTACATAAACATTGAATGGAAGACTAGATGTCGAAATGATACCCACGACAATGGAGATGTATTTCACATAAGCAGTTTTCTCTCATTATTTGTGCAGTGCTTTTAGTTGATGAATAAAGCGATTATTTAGTAGTCTTCGTATTGCTTTGTCTCTATTTTATACTAGTCATATAATTCCTCCTCCTCCTCCTCCTCATTCTTCCTCCTCCTCCTTCTCACATACGCTATGGTAACTTACCAGGTAGCCGTATGGATAAAGGCCCTCATCTCCCCAAACGCTCTTCATTGCACCTCTGAAACTTCCCGTTCTCTACTACTTCTGTGTGATCTATAAATAGAACAAGGGTTTGCACAGAAAAGAAAAAACTGGTATGCTAGGGCGTTAGGATAAGGCGTTAAGGTAAGACCTAACAGACCGCTATGTAGGGAGAGATAACTCTTGTTGGGCCGTACCGTGACCGGAAGTGACCTTTGACACGGATATGACGTCAACTTGACCTACTAACCTAGTTGCAAAGGTCGTCTCGACCTACTTATGACCACACACAAATTTACATTCTCCGGGTGCAAGAAAGAGTATACTATGGCTCCAAGTGTGTGAATTTGCTGCCTTGGAACACTATGGTTGACAAATCGTCTTATTTTCCCATAAAACATACACATTTTACATTCTCCGGGTGCAAGAAAGAGCATATTATCGCTCCAAGTGTGTGTGTGTGGATCCAGTACACTACCACCACCACCACCACCACCACCACCACCACGCATGCGCACCCGAATAGCGGGGAAAGTTACGGAGATACGATAAATCCGTATAGGAGCTTTACGGTAGACCTCGACACGATGAATACAACGTCGCAAACGGCGTGCGCGTATGTCGCTTATTTCTCGAGAAATGGTAGAATCACGTGACACCGATTATCGTCTAATTGCGGCGAAAGTTACCGTCGGGCGATAACATTGTATAGAACCTTTATTGCGCATCTATACGAGAGGAATACGATACCGTAAGCCGCGAGTCTCTATCATTCTTAGTTCCCGAGATATCGCCATGGGTAATTTATGGAAAATTCGACGAAAATCGGCAAAGTCCAAAAAAAAAAAACCAAACCAAAAAAAAAAAAAAAAATCGAAAAATTGTTTTGGTCTGAAACGAAATTTCTAGGCTTTAGGCGTATAATTACGGATTCTGTCTATTTGTCGAGTATATCTTATTGAAGTTTACGGGGAAAACAGCCGTCTCAGTGAACCGACCAATCGTGCGTGACGAAGTATATATTAAATTACGCTGCAGTTGCCCTCGGGCTACAACCACTCGTGCGTGACGAAGTGTATCCTTGTAACACTCGCTATACCTTACATACCTTCGTAATTCGCTTGACTGCTTAGGTCGCATTGAGAATGGTGTCATACACGTCCTGATCATGATTAAAGCGTGTTTGGACTTGCATATATATCGTCCGCTTGATAATAATGATAACTCGGTGGGTGGTGATTTTAGGAACCACTCTCTTATGTGGACGCGCCATTCCCCTTCGAATGCTGCAGTGCTAATATATATATTATCTTGTAGCTTGAATGGAGTTTCAACCGTCTCTTTAACCTGAATCATTCTATCCACTCTAGGCAGGAATTGTTTGAATGAAAACCACCCATCTCTCGTCAGTCGTATGGCAACACAATAAGGTTTTACAATCTGCCCGTTATGTCGTATACGTTGAAATGTTACTTGAGGAGAATTTCCTTCAGCCCTCACTTGAACGTATAGATTACTCATTAGTCGATACATATTGGCTTTTACAGGTGCGACAGTCGTAGAAACAGCGCATGAGAAGCCTTTATATACGCATTGGTCATTTTATCAGTTGACCATGTGACGGTCGACCTAATTTTCGCGTGGACGTATTCCGTGTCCGGTTAAGTAAGTAAACGGAGCGTTTTCCGACGCCGAATAGAGGCGAAACTTACGGGGATACGATAAATTCGTATAGGAGCTTTACGGTAGACCCCTATACGAGGAATACAACGCCGCAAACGGCGTGCGCGTATGTCGCTTATTTCGCGAGAAATCGCCGAATCACGTGACACCGATTAT
Organism: Hanleya hanleyi; assembly: GCA_036873755.1. NCBI lineage: Eukaryota > Metazoa > Mollusca > Polyplacophora > Lepidopleurida > Hanleyidae > Hanleya > Hanleya hanleyi. The sequence continues at coordinate 15,351 of JAVTVY010004669.1, forward strand.
CGTCGAATTGCGGCGAAAGTTACCGTCGGGCGATAAAATTGTATAGGACCTTTATCGCGCATCTATACGAGAGGAATACGACGCCGTAAGCCGCGAGTCTCTATCCGTCTTAGTTTCCGAGATATCGCCATTACGACGTCATGGGCTTCCATGGCTTCCATGGCCCAGAACTCTATTACATTCTACTGTCTTTCTTCAATCTATTAATTGATTTTTTAACTGCCCTCGATTTCTCCAAATTCAAAAAGTATTTTGTATTTCTCTCCCCTTCCTCTATCCATTTCACTTTTGACCTAACTTGAGCCCCTCGTGTTTCTGTTAAGGAGTATATATCTAATTCTGTCTTAATCATATTCATATCTCTAATGAATTGTGATTCAGTTGGATTCTCACTTATTTTTTTCCCCAGATCAGTTAATTTATCTTGCAAATCTTTCATTTGTTCCTTCTTTTTCAAGTTTCTCTCTGTGCTATATCTGATAGAGAATTCTCTGATTTTAATTTTACATAAATCCCATCTTGTCTGCGGTTTAGTATGGTCTGTAGTTAACATTAATTCATCAATGTATTCATTTAAGGCATGAACATATTCTAGATCTTGTAAAAGGGAATTGTTAAATTTCCAATAAGAAGGCCCTTTTTCAATTTTATCCGTGCAAATGTCTAAGTAGACACTGCGGTGATCACTACCCGGACAATCTAAGATTTCACACGATTGAACTTTATCTAAAACTGTATCCGATGAAAACATATAATCAAGACGCCTAGCGATAAATTTAGGCTTGTATTTTGCCCACGTGTAATTTTTTTCTTCTTCGTGCATCAGACGCCATGTATCATTAAGTGCTAAACCTGTTGTCAAGTCACAAAATGATGTGCATTCTCTGGAAGGGTGATCATTACCCGATATAATATCATAATGATTACTTTGTACGGCATTAAAATCTCCCACCATAATACAATTTTTTTCTTTGATATTCATCTTAAATATTTTTTGTCTTATATCATTAAAAAAATGAATTTTATCTTGTACGCCATTTGGGGCATATATGTTAATCAAATAAAATTCATCCCCTTCATATTCATATGTTAATGCTAATAATCTATCTTCACGCATTCTGATTTTAATATTGGTAATACCCAATCCATTTTTTACCAAAATTATCAGCCCTTTACTGAATGAGCTCCCTTCACTGTAATAAAATTTACCTCCCCACTGTGCTTCCCTTTCTTCATTATATGCGCTTCTTGAATGCATGTTAAATCAAAATTATTTTTCCTGATATATCTAAAAATCGATTTTCTTTTCATATTATTTCTAATTCCATTAACATTAATTGTGGCAATTCGCAACATTATAATATCAGATGATTTATGTGTGTATGTACAAATTTACAAAACCGTCCTGCATGTAACACGACACCAGAGTTAAACATTTTCACTGCCAGCTGTTTTCTGTTTCCTTCTCTCTCTGGGGGAGTCGGAGGTGTGTGTAAGTTCTTCAGGAATTCTCTGCGCAACTCTACAGCCGCCGCCGTTGCCGTTCGATCCATATCTGGCGTTGAGCTTGATCGCCAAATAGCAGTTTTCCCAGGTCGCTGCATTGGTGTTGCTTTGGGGTGAACCGCAGATCGATGTGATCGCAGTCGTGACCCACTCTCTTTGTTGACACTCTCAGTTAGGTCAATAGTATACTGATCAGGCGAGTTCACCTGATCAGTTAACACGTCGTCGTCTGTGGACTTATACACCTGTCTGCTGCTTTGTTTACGTCTGTCAGTTATGTCGATTTCCTTTGCGCTCCAGACATCTGGACAACACGCGTCAGGTGATTTATGGCCAGGCATTTTACACGCGCGACATACTACCACCTTCGTACATTCGAATTTCAAATGACCTTCACAAAGCTAAAATTCATCTCCTTCAAATTCATATGTTAATGCTAATAATCTATCTTCACGCATTCTGACTTTAATATTGGTAATACCCAGTCCATCTTTTACAAAAATTAAAGCCCTTTACTGAATGAGCTCCCTTCACTGTAATAAAATTTACCTCCCCACTTTACTGCCCAATTTTGTAATGGCTTTCTCTATTTCCTCGTCAGAAAAAGACAACGGAATGTCACTGATCGTAAGTCTTGTGCTGGGTTTTTCCTGTTCATTGTCACGCACTATGAATGGGTTTTTGTCAAACAATGATATACTTTGACCACGTATAGTGAGACCACCTATCAACAACTGACATCTGGCCTCTTCGGTATTGGGATAAATTCGCCACAAACCTCTGATACGTTGTGCACCGTCTATGGTTTCATAGCCAACGTTCGCTTCTGCTTCTTCACATATTTCCCTCGTAGACAAATTTTCCGTTTTGTCATTGATCGCTATGTCTCTGGATCTGAAAAACACCGGACGAATCCTTTTGTTTTCAGATTCACTTTGTGGATTTTCACCTTCGTTCTGGTCCGCCATGTTTGCTGTTCGCTTACTCAATGAGACCACCTCGTAACAATAAATATGTCCAAATATTTCACCAACAGCCCTTCTAAAGAGATAAACTGGTTCTGTGGAGACCCAGCGGAAGAACCTTTGTTTGGTTATTCGTTTGGTTCCACCAGAGTATCTATGTGGTGTGAGATTGGTATGTATATGCAATCCAGTAGAATCTTGTCCCTGTGATTTGTCAGTAATATTAACGTTGTTGCGATGCAGTTATGAACTGATTGTATGAAACAAAATAACCATACCTATATATCCAGCAGTGCAAGAAATATCCCTTGATCTTTTCACCTGGTCTGTTATTGAAGAGAGCAACGATAATCTTTTTTTATCGCTCATGGACTGGAGTTGAGAGCAAGAACTTCGTCAGCCGCCTGGGTTTTCTCTGTGCATGGTCCGTACACTTGGCAACATAAAGATTTTCCGTAGCCGGTAGGAAGAACGGCTATACAGTGGCTTTTACGTAGCATGCAAGAAAGTATCTGCAGTTCCTCCTGCTTTAATGCGGGCACGTCAAATTCATGGTACACCATATTCACGAGCTCGCCCTTGAACTTCGCCGCCACTCAATACAGGCACCCAACCTCCCCACAGCGCCTGCTCCATTTCGCAGGCTCCATTACCATCCCTGCCACCAATAGCGGAAATTGACCTTTACTACGTTGCTATGACGTATAAGGGAAACCAACCAACGCACGGTTCAGTTTGAATCCGGCCGAACAACTCCTTTAGTGTTACATGGGCGAACTTACTTTTCATATGCTCTGTCCAGATAAACAGGAAATTATCTCAGATAATTCTTTTAACGCTATTAGGTCAAGCAGGGTATTATGCAGACTTGAAAAGTAATCGAAATGTTCGGTAAATATCTATTTTACTATATGATGTCACTTCCGGCGATGTGCGCGAAGGCCCCGAATCCGGTCCAAAAATCTGACTGGTGGCTGGGGTGTTATTAGACCCCCAGCGAGGTGGTTGACAGGCACCTCTTCGCCTGTTGAAGTTGGACTGTGATTGGTCGCCAGTCTGACATGCGCGACAGATTTAAGATAGTGACTGTCCCAGATCTCAGTTAGCGACATGTCCGACAGAGGAGCGGTTTAATAAGTCTGAGTTTTAATCAGATTGATGAGAATGATAAACCGAATGAGATAATGGAATTTAAAGACACAGCAAATGCATCTTCCTACTCATACATAGTTCGTCTGACAAAGCGCGTCCATTTCAGAGAATGGATCTGCCACACAGTGTTCAAAGTCTTCACTGTCAGAAAAAAATTGTAACACTTATTGAACGCGTAAAAGCGTTCATCCCTGACTAATTTTAGCGGTTGCTGGAATAATTTGAAATAATGATGTGGAATTAATCAACTGGTCCATTTTGAACAATAATGAAAAGAAAAAGGTACCAAGAATTCCACAACGCTAAGTATCTCAACAATCGAAATATGGGGTTGGACGGCATTGAACACTAACGTTCATATTGATGTCCAAATCCGGACACCATATCGTGTTAAAAACTGAACACTTAACGTTCATATCCGAACACTAGAGAACAGGTATGAACACGCGTGTTCAGAAATGATCATCATGTTTGAACACCAATGTTCACAAATGAACACATATTCTGTAACACTTTTGGAACACTAGCGTCCGCTTGAACATGTGAAAGTGTTCTATTAGGCGTAAAAGTGTTCAAAAGTGCACACTTCAAAATGAACACTAATTTTTCAGAGTTCCAATATTCAGTACTCGGCAATATTGTGGACAATCTATTTCGTTGTGTTTATTGAGGACGATCTATTTGATGAGCTTGATAACACTTCAGTGACATATTTTAAGTAAATCTCTTTGCATACTAGTTTTCGTACTTGAACACTTTTACATGTTTGAAAGGTGTTACAAACTAGTGTGCAATTCAGTTTTCAGGATTTGCACACTTTTATTGACAGTGTTGAAGAGTTCCGAATCACATTCGTTACCTCATGATTGAATACGTTCATATTTGACATATGCCATAAAAATATAGAATACATGTCGAAATTCTCCGGGGTGTGGGGGGAAGGGGAGGGAGTAGTATAGCCTAAGCATTTAAAGTCAGGTTTGCCGGGGGAGCTAACTCTTGCATCCGCCAGGTGGCGTTATTGTAGGTTATAGTATAGGAAGCGGCCATTCACGGCCTTTGACCTCTGAGGCCGTCAAGGCCGCTATAGTTCCAACAGATGGCGCCCCCTCTTTCACCTCGAATTCACCCGCGGTCTGATGGTAATGCGGTCTGCTTCCGCGGACAGAAAGTAGTCCCCAGACTTCAAATACTCTGCATGGACCGATTGGGTCGAGTGAGGTGTCAAAGTGAAGCTCTCCTCTAGGGCTATCCAGTCATGGGTGGGTGTATGTTTTCACAGAAAAAAAAATAAATAAATAAATAAATAAATAAATAAAAAGCGGAACACGGACTTTACCCCTACAAGATTCAAGATTTTATTGTACGAACACCAGATATGGCAGAGTACAAGAGTAACTAAAATCAGTAGAACAGTAAAATACCGAAATGCAAAACAGAAGCATATGTTATCTATATACATGTGAATGCGAATATAGCTTTGGTAGAGGTCTGTCACTCGCTATCATTTCTGTACCATTTCAGGAGTGTTGGACACACTGTATCAATTATTGTTGGACTATCACGGCATGACATTGTGAAAATGAACTTATCAGCATCTGTTAATTCAATGAAAGCTGGATAGTCTCTTACCACATACTGAAATAGTACATATAGATTATCTGCAAATTTTTTGCAGAACATTACAAAATGCATTTCATCTTCAACAATATTACATTGTTGAATGTAATGATATTGTACCGTATCGTACAATATACGGGAAAATGCCTATATGGGGTATGGGGGGTGGTCATTTTTTTTATTATTTTACTATGGGTGGTTTGGTCTTGTTTTTCAAGTCTCGCCACGAGAAACACGATGGGAAGGGTCTCGGAGGTAAGCGGTGAAATGTTTTGAAAAGTACCTCGTAGGTCTGCATATAGGCCCATATAGGCCCATTCTGGCTATGGGGGATAGGTCCATACTGGGAAATTCACCCATGTTCATTGCGATATGGGTTGTTTGGTCTTGTTTTTCTCATCTCACCATATAGAACACGATGGGAGGGGTCTCGAAGTTAAGCGGTAATTTTTTTTGAAAATTACCGGATGGGACTCTATATATACCCATGTAGGCCCATACTGGCTATGGGGGATTGGTCAATACTGGGAAATTCACACATGTTCATTGCGATATGGGTTGTTTGGTCTTGTTTTTCTCGTCTTACCATGTAGAACACGATGGGAGGGTCTCGAAGTTAAGCGGTGAAATTTTTTGAAAAGTACCGGGTGAGTGTATATAGGCCCATATAGGCCCATACTGGCTGTGGGGGATAGGTCCATACTGGGAAATTCACACATGTTCATTGTGATATGGGTTGTTTGGTCTTGTTTTTCATGTTTCACCATGTAGAACATGATGGGAGGGGTCTCGAAGTTAAGCGTTGAAATTTTTTGAAAAGTTCACGGAGGTCTGTATATAGGCCCATATAGGCCCATACTGGCTATGGGGGATATGTCCATACTGGGTGGACGTTTTGGGGTCTAGGTGAGCCCCTAGTGATCCTATGGTGTCGTATGAGGTCTTATTTTGAAGCTCTCCAGGAGGAGCATCCGACTGGACTAATGTATCGTCCGTTTTCAATATTCTGCGCATGCGCAGTCTGGCCGCAGTATAGAAAGCAGACGTTTTGGGGGGTGGGTGGGGTGTGTTTGGGGTAGAGATGGACCACTATTGGTTCGAATGTGTCGTGGGAGGTGTCATTTTGTAGCTCTCGGGGTGTAGACCCCGATTTGAGGGCTGTCCACAGCATCTGTGACGTCATCAATGACGTCATCAGTAGAAGTAGTAGCGAAAGCGGGCATTTTGGTGAAGTGAAGGAAGGTATTTGGTGTAGAGATGAACCATCCTTGGTCCGAATGCGTCATGTGGGGTGTCATCTTGTAGTTCTCGTGGTGCAGTGCTCGATTTGAGGGATGTTCACGTCATCTGTGACCATATTTGTCCTGTGTTATACAACATCTATCCTGTATTATACCAAATCTGACCTGTATTGTACCATATTTGTCCTGTATTATACCATATCTGTCCTGAATGTGCTGTATCATACCACATCTGTCCTGTATTATACCAAATCTGTGCTGTATTATACCATATCTCTCCTGTATTGTATCATATATGTCCTGTATTATACAGTATATGTTCTGTATTATACAATATTTGCCCTCTATTATACCATATCTCTGCTGTATTATATCATATCTGTCCTGTGTTATACAATATCTGTCCTGTATTCTACCAAATCTGTCCTCTATTGTACCACATTTGTCCGTATTATACAATATTTGTTCTGTATTATACCAAATCTGTGCTGTATTATACAGTATCTGCCCTGTATTTTACCAAATCTGTGCTGTATTATACCATATTTGTCCTGTATTCTACCATATATGTCCTGTATTATACAATATATATTCTGTATTATACAATATTTGCCCTCTATTATACCATATCTGTGCTGTATTATACCATATCTATGCTGTATTATACAATATCTGTGCCGTATTATACCATATCTGTCCTGTATTGTAACATATATGTCCTGTACTATACAATATATGTTCTGTACTATACAATATATGTTCTGTATTATACCATATCTGTCCTGTATTTTACCATATGTGTCCAGTATTATACCGAATCTGTGCTGTATTATACCATATCTGGCCTGTATTATACCATATCTGTCCTGCATTCAACGCTGAGCTTAACGCTTCAACGCCCTTGTGAATTAGCCCAAAAGTTCTGATTTTCATGGAATTGACACTAACCCATCGAAATGCGCCCACCCACCCACCCACCGACCGACCTACTGACCGACCGGCCCACCCAGCCACCGAACCATCCACAGACCCACTCACCGACCCACCCACCCACTGACTCACCAACCGACCCACCCACCCGTGAGGCGTCCCAACGCCCGTCTTAACGCATGGACGCATTAACGATGGTGATTTAGTGAGAGTGAGTGAATGAGCGATTGGTCATATTAGGTCGTTTAGGAGTAGTAGCCAAAGTGGCCATTGTGGGGGTGTGAAGGAGGGTGTTTGAGGTCGAAATGGACAATCCTTGGTCCGAATGCGTCGTGTGAGGTGTCAAAGCAAAGCAGTTTACAATTCGCTTATGCTATTGTCCGTGTATTCAGAAGTTCATTTTTTCTGATCTCAGAAGGATGAGGGACACGAGTTTATGCCTATATGTACAGACACCACCACACACCATGATTACCACCACACACCAGTTCTACCACCACTACACACCAGTTCTACCACAACCACACACCACCACCATCACCACCACCACCACACACCACCACCACCACCACACACCACCACCATCACACACCACCACAACCACCACGCACCACTATTATCTCCACCACACACCAGTTCTACCACCACCACCATACACTACCACACACCACCACCACCACACACACACCACCACCACCACCACCACACACCACTATTACCACCACACACCACCACCACCACCACCGGGCGTTGACGCCAAAAACAAGACCAAACAACCCATAGTAAAATATAAAAAAAATGACCACCCCCCTACCCCATATAGGCATTTTCCCGTATATTGTATAATACATGCTCCTGTTGTAGGGGTAAAGTCCGTGTTCCGCTTTTTATTTTTTTATTTTTTCTGTGAAAACATACACCCGAATGACTGAATAGCCCTGGATGAGAGCTTCACTTTGACACCTCACTCGACCCAATCGGTCCATGCAGCGTATTTGAAGTCTGGGGACTACTTTCTGTCCGCGGAAGCAGACCGCATTACCATCAAACCGCGGAGGAATTCGAGGTCAAAGAGGGGGCGGCCATGACGGCCTCAGAGGTCAAAGGCCGTGAATGGCCGCTTCCTATACTATAATCTACAATAACGCCACCTGGCGGATGCAAGAGTTACCTCCCCGGCAAAACCTGACTTTAAATGCTTGGACTACACTACTGGAGGGGATGTCATATATAGTGTAGAGATCTTCACAACTTCATAATGCAATATTGAAATGGTCGATCAAAATATATCTCAAATAACCTACACCTACCCCCTACTTTTCAAGGGTACTAAGAATCCGCCTTTTCCACATTAATCCTTCGACAATGTTGTTTTGCCCCGGTGCACAGGTCCTCAAAACAAGACTTTTGGGGGTGGTTTTAGTGTGAGGATTCGAAATATGTGATCTTTTTACTTAAACCCATGCTGGTATGTATGTATATAAAGCACGGGGTTATGTATAGAGACTCATATTTCGACAATTCACCCTAAAACCACTCCAACCTCCCATATCTCGTGTTTGGGGGCCCGTGTCCCGGTGACGGCGACAGGTGAACTGACACCTGGGTCATTGCCCGAGCTCCGGTTCGTTCTCAGGATCTCTCCTCTATCTTTTTAACCTGGGGCGGGTGTTTTAACTGTTGGTAACTGGTGTAAATATGATAATATGGAACAAATATTCACAATGCCAAGAAAGGGTCAATATAAGCTTACATTTATGATAATTTTGGAAACTTCAGGTCGAAAATAGTCAGTCATGATCGATTAATAATATTTCCGAGGCTCCGAACCGGAGCTCATGCGATCAACCGCATGTCTGGAGCGCACAACCTACACCATGGCCCACCCTAGCGTATGATGCGTCCAGACCTAATCCAACTTACCAACATAACAGAAATGTTATATATCGTGGGTTGAAGTTCAGGGATGATGGATTGTAAGAGGAGATGAATCCAGTTTAGCTGATAAAGATTCATTTTCTTCTGATTAAAAGAAATAAAGCCCAGAAATATTAAGTTGAATATTATTAAATCTTAATCGCTCGTTGCTCCCGCTGGAGACTTGCATAACACTGGGCCATAACACGAATAAGTCTTTCGGCGAAAAATATACACGCAATGTGTCTGACAATTTGTGTGTCTTTCGGTGAAAATTGGCGGGTTTTTGACAGGGGTGGTGTTGCATGAAGGTAAACATATCTCGACTATTTGTAGAAAATATGACAACGACTGTTCACTTGGAGCATCAGAGGTGTTGAGCATGCGGTAAGGCAAAACATACCGATGATTTTGTATATACATTTAGTGAAATCGCCGTCAGAAAATTCTGTCGGCCTAAATTTTTTGATGCAATGCGATCAAGATATCTCAAATATTCACAGAATTCTTCCAGTTGAACTCCCGTAGACGTAGTCTTATTCCGCCGGGCCAACTATATGGCTTGGAAACGGTATTTTCTCTCGTACTTGATGATATGAACTTTATTTACAGAAAATATGCAGTCAAAGTTGCGTGGGTGTTTGCGGGAGAACGATTCGTGCGTGTCATGGAGAAGCGGCTATTGGAAAACTTATTTCGAATCAATTACAATGAAATACGTCATTTAATCTGTACTGCTGTATTACAATGCTCTGTTCGATGATTTTCGGCGATATATCGGAGATCATTTTTCCATTACAATGAAATTTCGCAAAACATCAAGAGTTTTCATTTTGATTCCAGAATTTTATTAAAATCCATTTATATCATGGAGAAAATCCCCATTTATTTTAGACGAAATGACACGATCAAGTGGTTTCGAGTGAGAGCATGAGGTCGATTCGCTAACATGAGTCTTGTACTCGATTTATTATGGTTAATTGGGTGGATGATGTTTGGAGGTCAGTTCCTCAGGATTCTGTAGGGTCCCCAATTTATGGGACAAGGTGAGATGATCCCAGTCAATTCACTGAAATTTTTTACTATTCCTAGCGAAAATATGCCCGTGAGAGGCCCGAATTGCTTCCATGTACATCACGGCAACATAAGGCTTGTTGGATTGCGCAATTTCAGCAGTTGCTCGGTCATCAGAAAACAAAGAATTCAATATTGCCATTGATGGAGAAAATATAGCCGTTGGTCTCACAGAGGAGTGGAGACGTAGATATGTTTGATATGGAAGATGATGCTAGTCAACATGAACGCTAGTCAAAACTTGTCAGAATGACAAATCATGATAAATTAATATTTCCTAGAGCAGATACTGAATTTGAGCAGAAAATATAGCACAAATGTTATTTAATCATGTGCTTAAATCTATATTTATCAAAAAAAGAAGAACATATATTAGCCCAAGTTTAACATCAAATTGAAAGGTCTATAATATTATTCACATGTCGATCTTGAACTGTCTAATACTTTAATCTTATTATATTATTTTCCAAGCAGTTAATCAAGAAATAGACATTGCACGGACTGACATAGTCTTGTGTACGTGTATCATCATGTAGCACTGAACATCATCTGCAATCAAAAATTGTCAACTTGCGCCATGAGACGACCGAATCAAGATATCGGCCGAAAAATATACCCCGATATACACACACGCATTATATATTCCCAAACCAAAGGAACATCCGCATGAAAAAAGTTCTGCTGACATTTAAAATATCTTAAACACGCTTCCTTTGCCGCTAAATTATTTGCCTTCGTCTTTTCGCCAGCATGAAGAGAGATTTTCTGACGGACATTGTAACTGAATAGAAAGCTCCAAAGACAGTTTCTCAGCATAGGCGTTGCAATAATCATACGTGCATGATGTTTCATGCACACATCCAAGGCCAGAGAATGTAACTCAATAAAACACAATTACAACTAAAGGCGATGGTCCTTCACCAGGGTTGTTTTCCGCCATTTTTGCGCCAAGGACACACTCGCAACCCCATCCGACACATTGGGAGTATATGTTTCGCCAAAAGATTATGCGCGTTTGAGCCCCGAGCATAATGGCTGATCAAAACGCGACTAATTTTCTTTGAGAGTGTTTTTCTTCAGCAGACTAGTTTGTGAAACCGCGTGGTGCATGGCTTGCAAATGATAGGCGTAAATTTCATTGTAAATGTTACCGGTATACAATACTTCATTTGCTAAATGTTAAAGTTTATGGTTATAATCTAGAATACACTGTAAATATATTTTCTCTCAAAGTAACAATAATGCTGCAAAGAAGTATTCATTGAAAATAACTAGCCTGAGCCGGGGAGAAACATATCTTGACGCAATGTTACAAATTATATGCAGCTGTGAAGCGAGATATAGAAACAGGATTTAGATCTCTAGAGAAGCAATGATATTTTTCATTCAATCTGTGTTCAAATAAAATTGAAAATTGCTATGCTCAGCTTCCTATTGTATTTACTGATAATTAACACATGTTCAATATTCCGAACTTGGTTCACGTTCGACCTGTCGTGAATTTCGGCTTTAGAGCAAAATGAGAGTAATTTTACACTGTAAACACAGTTTTATCGAATACAGCCACTACTACTCTGGTTGTAATATATACGCATGTTTATTATCAGCTGTTTACAGACATTTCTTGATGCTTTGAAGAATTACTCTCCTTCCTTCGCCTTTCCTCAAAACAATATGCGTTGCTAGGGACGCTTGAACCACGTCAAACAGGCAATATCATCAACGTAGAGTGAGCAATTGAATTCTACTCGGCTTCCAAACAACGGCATACTGCATAAGTAATTGATGTCATTGGTATCCCAAGTGGAGCGACAATTGAAAAGCAATATCTGCCGTACATTTGACCTTTTTCTATTTAGGTCCGGAATTTCCGTATACGATACATAAATCGATGTATCGTAACAGATGACGTCTATACTTAATATTCTGGAAGCTTGCTGAGTATATTGTCACCTGCGCTTGTTATACATGTAATTAAACAAATTATTCCGAATACCGATATTAATCAAGGATGATGTATGAACCATCCAGGTAGGCGTATGAATGTGATAAACACACTGAGATCAGTCGGTATTAATACACGTAATTGAATCAAATGATGATCTCAAGCGAAGACTGCATAGATACCGAGGTTGACGAGGAATTCTGGCGAGGACGGTTATAAATAACAGCGTACCATCAATTGTTCTCAGTCGCTGACCAACACTCAATATCCTGACGCTGCTCCGTTATAGCTACCAGAAGATTCCAGGGGTTCATAATCTCAGGTAAAATTGTCACAAAACCTAGACTATAAGCTGTTGTCCTTTAAATACAAATTAACATGAACTAGTTACAATACTATATATGTTGTGTCAATATTCAGCAAGGTGTGAGTAATATAAACACATGACATGATGGTAAACGGCACACGTTATCTATTGATGCCATACACTCTAAATAGTTTCAGAAAGTATCATCGGTATGGTGCCATCCATGGGTATAGGCCAAGGATCCGTATACGATTCCGTGCCCAGTTTTGCAGGTGGACTTGTTCGTTGAACATTTGCTAAACGCGGGAATCGTTGAAACTTGTATGTGCTATATTCGTCATTCTGCGAAAACGTAGTTTCATGGCACATGCCTTCAAAAACAAGAGATATATATGAAAGATTGGGTTATGTATAGAGACCGCAAATGTCGACACTTTACACTAAAACCACACCTAACCCTTCCAAAACTTTTGTTTTGAGGGCATGTGATGGCATGGATATATATGGATAGCCGATAGCCGCCACTCGCGTTCTCGCTATCTCGCCCTGTAGATTTGGACAGGCGAGATAGCGAGAATACGAAAATTAGGGGCGGTAATAGTCGAAGGTCGCGGCTGGCCAAATCTACGGGGCGAGATAGCGAGAACGCGAGTGGCCGCTATCGGCTTCCATACATATACCACTGTAAATCACATATTTAGGGTTAGAACGTTAAAAGTGAGATTCAGTTTGAGAACATGTTTCAGTCTAAACATGTTCAGAGATTAAACATATTGGTGTTTAGGTTTAAACATATTGGTGTTCAGGTTTAAACATATTGGGGTTTAGGTTTAAACATATTGGGGTTTAGGTTTAAATATATTGGTGTTTAGGTTTAAACATATTGGGGTTTAAGTTTAAACATATTGGGGTTTAGGTTTTCAACACCTATGTGTGTGTAACCTAAACGCGTCTATGAAATAAACACCCATGTGTTTAAAACCAAATAGGCTGTTTATTAACCCAATCTCATTAAAAACAGGTCCAGAAACCGAGTTTCTAACTAGTTATAGAGAATCGGTTTCTGGATCTGTTTTTAACCAGATTGACGTTAACCAAAACGATGGTTTAGAGAGATGCAGAATATATCGTCCTTGTCGTACAAATACTGGACTGAATTTGGTTAAGGTAATCATACTTTTGCTATGGTGTAAATTGCTTTGTGTGAAACGCTAAAAATTGACCAAATATAGGCTGTTTAGCTTATACGTATTAGATGAAACCAAGCTTTCTCAGAATGACAGAATCAGATGTAGCCAATGTTTTCGTATACGTTTGAATGACGTCTGTATTCAAACAAAATTCCACAAGCAAGTGCACCTGCTGAGGCACTGATACGCATAATGATGCAAGTGGTCCTTTAAAGAATCTCTTGTTTAAGAAGCGTATATGATCAGACAATTCCCGTCTGTACTGTTGTCTCTATTCTTCAGAATTGTATTCCTCTTGAGCGAAGAGGTACACAGAGAAGCTAACTCACTCTCTCTGCACATATATACGCTGAACTGGTGCTTAATTGGAATGAAAATGAAATACATTAAATTAAAAGAGTTGAAATACAGTACCCAATTAGACCAAACAATACTAAGTTAACGTGTGTAACTATGACTTTATCAAATATGGAATGAATTTTCTATAGTATTGAAACCTGAAACATTATGTGATGATTAAAAACGACTGGCCGTGGTTAATTTATCTTCAGACATTCCCCCAAACCTGAATACCCATGATGGCTGATCTACTGGAACAGGCTGCACAGAGGAGCATGCTCAGATCAACGAAAGCAACCGAAAATACTGACGAATTGATTCGTTCACCCCCAACAATGCAGGTACGCCATATTTTATTGTATGCTTAAATGTCGCCAAAGCCTTCATTTATGATGTAAATGTAGTTTTCACGACATAAGTGAATAGACATGGAATATTACCCTGATACCATCAAGAACAGTAACATATCAACGGTTTTGAATGAAGTAAAATCCGAGCAATTGCAGAAAGTGAACTGAGTGAAAGCCTGTAAACTATTATAGTCGAATTTCGTTTTTTCTCCCTATGCTGCAACATGGAGCAATATTTCTAACTAGCGATATCTGACACATTTCTAACTTAAACTTGCCGAAATATTCATCACGTCAGTGTAAGCATAATGGTCATTTCATAAAACATGATAATTTGATGCTGTTTTACTAAATACCAGTCACCACTGCATGGTTGTAGCATAAGGGAGGGAACGAAATCCGGTTACCAAAAATTTCCAGGCGAGACGGCGATCGGATTCATTTGTAGTGCAGGCGTCACGACAAATAGAATATACATATATTTTCGGAAATGTTGGTTCTTTCTACTGCTACACACTTGGAATCACATCTAGAACTAACTTGTACATTATAGAACTAAACACATTCTTTATAGAACCAAACTTTTCCCGCAGAGAACTGGTTCATTATGGAACCGAACTGGCTTCATATAGAAAATCAGCAGTTCGTTATAGAGTAAAAATGTTTCATAATAGAATCAAACAGGTTCATTACAGAACCAAACTAGCTCCAGGTAGAACCAGCATTTCATTATAGAATCAAACTTGTAAAAATAGAATCAAACTGGTTGTTTTGAGAGCCGAACTGACTACACGTAAAACCAGTTCATTACAGGATCAAGCTATAATATAATGAGACTGGTTCATTATAGAACCAAACTGTGTCTATACGGAACAAACAGTTTATTATAGAATATAACTGGATCGCAATGGATTCAAACTGGTTCATTATTTAACCAACCTGGCTCCTTGTAGAACTGTCAGTTCGTTATAGAATCAAACTGGTTCAAAATAAAGTGAAACTGGGTCATTGTAGAACCAAACTGGCTCCATTTAAAACAGGCAGTTCATTATTGAATCAAACTCGTTCATAATGGAATCAAACTGGTTCAATATAAAACCAAACTGGCTTCATGTAGAAGCAGCAGTTCATTATAGAATCAAACTGTTTCATAATGAAACCAAACTGGTTCCCTATATAACCAAGCTTTTCATTATAGACCCATAAGAACTGGGTCCTTATATCAATCCAGGTAAACCGCGATGGTATATCAGAAAATCATTCCGTGATATTATATCTGAGTTTACCGAGATTGATTCCTTATATAACAAACCTGTTGCTCCGAGGATCAATCTAGTTCATTATAGAACCCAACTAGCTAGTTCCTTATTGAACCAAACTAGTTCATTATAGAACCAAACTAGTTCATTATAGAACCCAAATGGTGTATTATCGAACCAAACTTTTGCTTATAGAACGAGACTAGTTCATTTTAGAACCCCATTACCTAGTTCCTTATTGAACCAAAATGGTACATTATAGAACCAAACTGTTGCTTATAGAACCAAACTAGTTCATTATAGCATCCAACTGGCTAGTTACTTATTGAATCAAACTGATTCAGCAAAGAACCAAACTGGTTCTATGTAGAATCATTTCATTGTAGAACCAAATTAATATTGTTCTCATGCAGAGCTGAAACGGTTCAATGTATACCTTTTTTTATAGTTTGGCTGGCACTGCTGCAACCTGTTAAACTATCGGTGTAATATTTGACAGTAGGAATGATACAATCTGATGCCATGATAATGGGTTTCCTCTGTGTAGCGACAAAAGCAACAACTTTTGTGTAACTTAAAAGTGTATGTTATAATATTGTCAAGGCGATATATGATGTTGAAACAAACTTCAATGTAAATTATCTTTGCATTCTTTTGTATTAGTTCCATTATTTTCAGGTTAGTGGTGTTAATCATGTCTTAACTAGAATATGCCACGCTCTCTCCAGCTCATTTTAAAAACTTATTATTTGAATGAAGTATTTTTGCCACTTTTTCACCAACCTATAGAGTTGATTTATGAATTTTGGAAACCCGTTACGAATCCGGGAACCTTCAGCGCCGTTCAGCAATTAGTACTTGATTCAGCAATCACTGCATCTTCGCTAGCCAAGTCGACTACTACGATATACCACAAAGCTAGAGCGAGATGTTGCTACGGAACTACCAAAGGACTGAGGGGTAAACACATCAAACATTTTCGTATCCAAGTGCGTGCTTTTGTTTTGACTCACATATTGTGAAAAATGAGAAGGGTTTTTAAGATCCTTAGACTTACTTTGTGCATAATAATTACATATTATGCAATACTGTTGGGAGTAATTCTAAACCTCTTATACTAAATGTCAGAAATTCGGACACACCCTCTAGGGCCTCCACATTCTGAATGACTCTAAACATTCTCACCCAAAGACCTCAGTGTTATTATCTGTAACATAATCATAGCATGTCATGTCATTTATGTACTCCCCGTCGTTGATTTACAGTGTGGGTGGGAGGTGTGACCGCAAGGTAAGTATCTTTTATAAATTGGGAGGTTACAAAAACCCTTCTCATTTATATCAAGACACCTTATACTTACCTTGTGCATAATGATTACGTATAAAGCTATATTGTTGGTGAACCCTAGAATTTCTGAGAACCCCGGCGGATTAGCTAACCAAAGACATAAGGTTGATACGTGAATCAATTTTGAGAGCGCCCAGTCCGCCATTGATATGTATAACCCAAAACTCTCTCTTACCTGAAAACTAGGGGGGGGGGGGCACCACCCCTGGTGAAAGTTCGATCTTTCTTGTGGAATCACCTGCGAGGGTAAACCCTAAGTTTAGCAAGCAAATGTACACAGGGTAACCATCAGATATGATGAATTATAATACTAACTTAATACTTTCTTGACTTCGGCCGAGGCCCTTTCCTGTAGGACGCATCGGCGTCGGACGGGTCTCCTTGGACCATTCTCGTGGCATCAGATTGTATATCCCCTATTGTCATACATACCGACGGTTTGGAGGTTACAAATTCTAACGTTGGGAAAAATGCCTTTGACACCAGTGCTCGAAACGCGCTTTCTAACGGTAGGTACCGGAGTAGGATGAGCGGCACTGATCACTCTCTTCGTAAGATTAGCCATTTCAATGCTAGCTGTCAACGCTGAGGGGTCCAGGGGTAATGCTTTATGAAAGTGGACTCTTCAGTGAGAAACGTCCATTATGTCACTAAGAGAAGCTCACTTAAATAACGCTTCGGAAGTCGCTACCGCCCGGGTCTCATGAGCTTTGGCGAAACGAATCCTTAGTCTGGGCAGCTGTATAGGTCTTGTAGGTTCATTAAGGACCAATTCGAGGTTCCATGCAAGAGGCATGGCTTGGATCAGGTCGTGCGAGTTTTTGCTCTGCGTAACCTTAGACCCGTCTCGAAAATCAAGATGGATCGTCGCTATGGCAGACCGGTAATCAGATATTGTGACTGGTTGTAGTCCCTTCTCTTCGTATAAATATACGAAGATGTCTGCTACTTCTCCCGGAGTGCTTTTATTGTTTCTCTCACACGACACTGAGAACAGACCGAGTTTAGAGTTATAAACCCCTCTGGTTGTGGGCCTTTCTGAGGGAGCTTGCGGAAAGAGACCTCCTGACGTCGAGACACGACGATAGATTCCAGGCAGTCAGTTTGAACATTTCTGGGTTGTTGTGAACCGAAAACGGGCTAACATATATTGGGAGTTTTTTGTTGTCCTTTGTGCTAAATAGGTCTCATGAGGGGTCAACTACTGATCAAAGACTTGTCTGAGTATCAAGTGGTTCAGCTACACAAGTCGAACGGACTCGCTGTTGACGAGGCAGTGAGTCCGCTACCTCGTTCCGGATGCCCGGAATATGCGCTGCTCGAAAGGTGCGTGAGATTCACCACTGGAATAGTTCCCAGATAATGAAACATAGCTGGGGGGATCGTTTACCTCCCTGCTTGTCATGTATGAGACCACCGTCTAGCTGCCTGACCGTACCAGAACAACTTTCTCCCGAGCGAGCGGAAGGTAACATTTCAGCGCAAGGATGACGGCTGTCATCTCCAAGACATTGATATTCCAAGTCTTTTCTAACGTTGTCCACATTCCTTGTGCCAGATTCTCGTCAGCGCTCCCCAACCATCCATGGAAGCGTCCGTTTTTTGGACTAGATTCGATTCCAGCCGGAGATTGTCCCGGTTTCGTCCAGGGCTGATAGTCGATTCGAATCTATCGGGATGTGTTGGTTCAAATGACTCGTGCTCTGTTTCCACAATGACATTAGATACATTGGAATGGGTGTGCGTCGAAGTGGACCGTAGATGATCACTTCTCCCGGACTGAGTCCAAGAACACCGCCAGAGTCTCATCCAGCAGATCTAAGGCGGACGGCGATGACCGGACCCGCCCGATCATGGGATCGAACTGAACTCCAGGTGCGTGAACAACTGTGATGGGGTAAACGCTGACTTGGGTATGTTGACAATCCAGCAGCTGAGAAGCGCATGGAAGTATCAACCTGATCGCATAAGTGACTGTCGCATAGGTGCTGATATCCACATCTCACCTCCTAGAACGACCTCATAGGTTATGAATACAGTGTATAGTGGACGCGGTACCCATTTGACTGGGAAAGTAAGCGGAAACTTTTCCTTTTTCCTATCGACCGAAATCCAAAAGGAAATAGTGGCTGGTTTCCATTTGACCGAATATAAAGCGGCATTGGCTGGTTCCCACTAAAAACTAAGCCGAAATAATTTGTGGTTTTCCACTTCAAGTGGTTTTCTCTCCACGCGAAACCACACAAAACTAGTAAAAAGAAAGAATGCCCCAGGTCCCTATTGATGTATTTCTCTTTCGGAAAATAGGTCTTACCTGAGTTAAGAATCAGAAAAAAACTGTCTTAGCTAGGTTAGTTTAGATAGGACACTCTTTTTCCTCCAGTTTAATGAAAACCAACAGAAAATCCGAGCGAAACCTATGTGTAATCCACTCGCCTGACAAAAAAACCCGCAACGAAAACTATTATATTTAATCCATTCGTAGGTTAGGGCGATCCCACTCTCTAAATTGGAGGTAAAAAATGACGTTTTATCCCAATAAATCAGTTCAAATAATCATGCCAGCAAAATTCCCTCGAGGCGCACAAAGACATGTATATTCGCATCAAATTGTAGTAAAAATGTAAATTGTCATCTATCTAATTTGCATAATAATAGACCAAATCTGTTACGCTGTCGAAACAATATTGACTGGTTCTTCAAATGGCAAATTCAGTTTAGGAACAATAGATTAAGTTTTGAAGCATTGGCGGAGAAGGAATCAGAGGCTATTGAACAAAAACAACCTTTTTTATATCCATTTAAGAGATCGGTATCGCTCCAAACAGTTGACTGGAAAACACACCGAACTTAAGTTCCAGATACCGATCGAATCTATTCCAGTCAGTTCCCGGAAATGCTTTATGTGCTTTAGAATAGGTTAACCAGAAGACTATACTGTGAAATCATGTGGCTCTGTCAGTATGTCGGCACCTCTTCCCACTTCCCTTATATGCGTTGTAATTTTTACCTGTATATAACGAGATTCTGCTGGTGGACGTTTCGTCCCCGAGGCCCGCCCCATGTACAGACCTTTTAGTCTTTGATATATGTTGGCATTGTGGGAAGTTGATGTTGGGTCGGGCCTTACAGACTAGTCTTTTGTGTTATGCCGTCATTTTTATCTGACGACGATACAGCTCACCAGTCCCCAGTGTACGAGTTGTCAAAGAGACACAGCTCACCAATTACCGATATGCGATTTGTCAGAGCATTTCCATCATAGCTCTCTAGATTTGTATCTAATACCGCTTATGCCGGTGCTAGGGGCCGTGTGGGCATGTCATCCAAGTTGCCACATGAACAGGTACAATAAAAGCCTACCTGAGATACAACACATATCACGAATCGTTAGATTCTTGGTATGTGCTTTAGAATAGGTTAACCAGAAGACTATACTGTGAAGTCATGTGGCTCAGTCAGTATTTCGGCACTTCTTCCCACTTTCCTTATATGCGTTGTAATTCACATGTCATTGAGTGAATTACTTTAATGTTAATAAAATCCGGATGGCATTTCATCCAGTTCACGAATTTTTGTACGCTACCGGCTTTTTTGTAAGCTTCAGTTCTTTTGTATATTTCAGACAGCCGACGGTATCACAAACAAGTCTTCGGAGCATGATAGGCGAGGTTCAATCTCACCTAATAGACGAATTCGTTCGTTTGAGATATCTGATGATTTATTATCCGATGAAGCCCTCACAGTTGTCCCAGCATTTATTCGCTGTGTGGTACGTTGATTTTCTTACATTTTGTTGTATCGACCATGAAAGTGATGGACTGCCTCCATGGTTATCTAATATTGATAGATTAAGAGACAGACAAACGACCAGAAGAACAAACGAACGTTTCGAGGGGAGTCTGCCCTCACCTGCGCCACTGGATTAAAAGTACCAGTATACATGTATTACATTTTCGGTAGCGGTATTCACTGAGGCTGGCAATCTTGTACCAATGTCAGAAATACTGACCTCAGGTCCGACATGCAGTTTGCATCCGCGATTCTTAAAGATTTTATTGTCAATGATAAAAACTATCTTGTTAATAACATTGATATTTCGTGAAAGTGTGGAAAATTTTATCTGTTTTTTCTTGTGATATAAACTGCGTTCTATTATTTTATAGTGCCGCGGGATTGAACTGAAGGCTCTTGTTAATACAGCAGAAGATAACTCCAAAATAAACAGACTAATTGTCGAAAAATGCAAGTAGGTTCCGTTATATTATTGATTCAGGCTAACTATTCCACTTAAATGAAATTATGTGAAAACCGTAGACTTACAAGGCTTTGTGAAGTAGAACAAAAGTTATATACGGTGTAGGTCTCAGTGAGCCCTAATTCACCGACAATGCGTTAAGAATACTGATCAGCGATACGGATTTGATA
>JAVTVY010004670.1:0-36928 GCA_036873755.1 Hanleya hanleyi
ACACTCAATCACATTGTGGTCTTGTGGTGTCAGGTGACACCATCTGACTTTTGTTCGGTGATTGGTGTTTATTAAAACACAAACTCTTGTGTTTACTTTGAAAAAAAAAAATAAAATAAAATAAAAACAATTGGTGTGGCATCAACACTGCACCCGATTAGAGTGTAGTCGGGTATTGTTGGGCAACACTAGTTGATTTTGGGAACATTTGAAGAGCATCTATTAAATAGTCGACCATAACTGAGTTAATTGCAGAATGCCAACTTGGTGAATTTTGATCCTATTTATTTTAGGAAATAGACTTTGATCATTGATAATTAGGTCTCATTTGGTATTGATTGGCACCATTTGATGATTGTTTAGTATTCAACACCCGTACTATTGAGCTATTACGCTTTAACTGGGCTGCTAGTGACTGCAGTTATTTTGTATATTATTTGACCTAGTTTTTGGACTTCATCAAAATTCATGGTAGTTCGCTAAACTATTACCTTGTAGCTATTGCATAAGGGATTGGCTAGTGCTTACTGTGAATGAGGGTGGGGTGTATTCTTGATTATTTTGCATAGAATTTGTGATTTATTATTATCATAAATTTTCTGTAGTTCTATTTTGGACTTTGCCAAAATTCATCATACGGTTTTCGTTATAGCTGGGTGGCTTTTGTTTGATACATTAGCTAGTCTTGTGTAGTTAACTTGTTAAATAAGCCGTGATGGATATGCACCCCATGTGATCATCTTTGGTGAGTATTTCAGCAGTTCACCAGACCAGATTTTGTTTTGGTAAGTTGCGTGGTAAGTGAGTTGTTTGGATCAGTGAGTGTAGTTCACTGCTCCTTTTCACGCGCCGCTGCTTTATCTTGACGCTGCGTGTGATTCATATTCATTTTCGAATATGTCGGATTACACAATTGACGTGTCAACTGCTACGGTTGATGAGATACAGACCATAGAGGGTATTGGTAAAGTAAAAGCCGAAGCAATTGTGAAATGTCGGTCTGGGGGCCAGCCTATTAACTTTAGAGATTTCATGCGCGCAACGCGTTTCTCTGCTTCACATATTGTAGCCATATTACGGGCTTCAGTTATTTCAGGGGTAAATATAGAGGGTCCAGAGTATGTCTCGGCCCTGATGGATACTCAGGAGCAGCGAAATAATTTGGCAGTTGAACTTCAGATTCGGGAAATTAGGTCTGAAATGGACAATTTAGTTAGGGATGTTAGAGAGCAGTTTAACTCGCTAAATACAAGAGTGGAACAAAATTTGGATCACTATGGAAATCGTGTTGGTCAGGTTGAGGAAGCAGTAGACTTGATTAGGGAGGAAATAGGTACACATGGGGTTCAGTTAACTGAGCATGGTACCCAATTGACTGGATTGACATCTCAAGTGGGTGAGATGCATACTCGAGTGAGGGGGATGGATGATAGATTAGGGGTAGTAGGGACGGGGGTAACCAACGTGGGGGATCAGGTTGGAATGCTGGTGACCATGATGCGCGGCCAGACATCTACTCCAATGGTTAGGGCGGTGGGGGATATGAATGTAACGCAGCCTAGTGACATCTCTAGGGGGCAACAAACTCCAGCATTGCCTGTTAATGGGGATGCATCTATTCCTGTTGGGTCTGACCTTATTGAACTTGAAAGTCAACAACCTCGGGTCAGCCAGTTGCAGACACCAGAGAGCGTCAACGTAACTGGAGGTAATCCACCACCAATTTCGCGGAATTTATTATCCAGTGAATTACAACCTGGTGAACTGAATGAAAGGACACCAGGTGGTTCATATATTGGGTTGCCTGGTGTTAATTCTGGGGAGGATCGCCAGCCCCCTTGGATGCATAACATTGAGCGGGTGATTCCCCCTAGGGGAATCTATGGTAGTGGAGTTCCCCCTGTGGGCCCCGGAAGAGAGGCTCAGACTGACTCCTCTACTTATCATACTCCAGTCTCTCAAGTTAGTAGGGGTGAGGGTGATCGCGTTGGTACTCCAACCTCGAACGTTTCGCGACGCAGGGAGTTGGTTGCTCGAACTCCGCACCACACTGAGGCGGAGATAGTTTTGCCAGCGCCTCTGCGAGACCGACATGTTAAGGGTCAGGTACAAGGTGCAACAGGTCGGGATTCTTCGTCCGATAGTGACGATAGTGGGGCCGTTGAGTGCAGTCGCTTATCGGACTCCCAAACGTCAAGGCGTTCGAGATCTCCCACCAGTGAGGGGAGGTCACGCCATCGCAGTCGCAGTCGTCCACTGCCAAAGACCTTGGTTTTTGGTGGTGTAGCGGTTACTTGGATCCCATTTAAAATCAAATTTGAATTGGAGATCGACAGTCGCGGTTGGGACAAGGCCAAGTCCCTTAGGCGTCTCCGCGAGTGTATGCATGGGAAAGCTATGGAGTTCTATCGCGTCCTACCAGAGGCGGTTAGAAATTCATTTGACAAGTTGATCGAAGCTCTGGAAAAGCGCTATGGTAGGCAAGAGCCTGCACATGCGGTCAGACGACGTTTGCAAGTGGAGGAGCGGGGGGCTGACGACACATTAGGGGATTTTGCTGACCGTTGTATGCAGTTGGCTAGGGAAGGCTATCCAGGGGCTGCTGATGAAGTAGTCGATACTGTGGCCGTTGAACATTTTTTGAGAGGTTGCCGTGAACGTCAAGCTGTGGTTTTCGCGATGGAAAAAGATCCGAAAACTGTACAGGAGGCATTGGCCTATGTTAATTCCTCCTTGCACAATCATCGTGCCATGAGCGTCAAGGGTGTGAGATTGGTGACAACCGAGGCTGATGAAGCTGTTTGTCCCTGGACTGCCAAGTCTGATTCTGGAGGCTCGGGAGGTTTTTCGGAGGAGCAGCAGAAGACCCTAAAAGCATTGCTTGCAGAGGCCTGTCGAGGGAAGCAGAGTGCGGTACCAGAGAAGGCCGCACCCTCTTCCCGGGGTTCAGCCCCACGCGGCTGGTCTGCCAATGTTATTCGCTGTTATAAATGTGGAGAGGAGGGACACAAAAGTTTTCACTGTCCACAAACCTCTAATCTCTCCCGGTCACCGATTCGCTGTTATGTCTGCGATGAATTGGGTCACATAAGCCGGAATTGCCCAAAGAAACACTCGGGAAACGAATAGGGGCTGGTAGGCAAGGTCCACCACCAGCCCAGGATTCTCAGTTGAGTGACCAGAAGGGGGTTGAACCAGCAACCGGAACTAGTGCATCACCTGTGGCCTCTATTGAGGTCACGGAGTCTTCGTCAGTAGCCATTAGGGATGTGATTATTTCACGTTCACCTGGTTGGACAATGACGGTGCCGGCGAAGGTCGGAGCAGTTCCTGTGACCGCCGTTGTTGACACCGCTGCTCAGGTAACCGTCATGAGTCAAGACCTATTTGCCAGATTGAAGTTAAAGGGGCTGTCCACCACCCCAATAAGGTTAACTGGAGCATTTCAGGGAACATCCAGCATGGGGATGCTAGTACAAAAGGTCCCCTTGTCTGTTTTGGACTTCCACAGTACTTGGGATGTAGTGGTGGCACCATTAGTGGACGAGCTCTTGTTGGGCTTTGATTTCCTGTCTGCTAATGGTTGCATTGTAGACTTCAATAAGAACGTCCTCGTGATAGGAGACATGAAAGTTTCGGCAACCCTGAAGCAACAGGGAGATGGTGAACCGCTGTCTGTAAACCGGGTCACCCTTGCTGAAACAGTAACCATTCCTCCCTTAACATCCCAGTTAGTCCGAGGTGTAATGCAGGGATACCCCCCTGCCCAATCTGGGTCAAAGTTGGTCGATTATGTTTTGGAGCCCGTAATCGATCAATCGGTCGTGATGGTTCCCAAGATGGCAATTCGCGGGGGTCCAATGGTTCCGATCTGCTTGCGCAACCCGAATGATACTGAGGTAAAGGTCATTCGGGGGGCCTGGATTGGAACCACTCTGGAATGTAGTGATCACCCCGTGTCTGGCGATGTAGAGGGTGCATCAGTAAGAAAAGTAGATGTCCCTTTACCTGAAACCCTCCCAGACTTCCTTGTACCATTATACGAGGCAACATGTGAGGGTTTGACCGAGGAGCAGGGAGCTGCTGTCAAGGACACACTGGTTGAATTCCAAGACGTTTTCGCCAGTGGGGACTTGGATCTCGGTCACTTCGCCAATACCAAACATTGTATTAATACTGGCGACGCACGTCCTGTCCGGCAGCGTATGCGACGAACACCAAGAGGTTTTGAGGAGGAAGAAGGTAAACATCTCGAAGCTATGCTGGATGCTGGAGTCATTCGACCCTCAGAGTCTGAATGGGCTTCTGCCCCGGTTCTAATTCGTAAGAAGGACGGTTCTGTCCGCTATTGTGTGGACTTCCGGGAATTAAATGACAAAACGGTGAAAGACGCGTTTCCGCTGCCGCTGATAGACGAATGTCTGGATGCGTTAGATGGGGCGGAGTACTTTAGTACTTTGGATTTGGCAGCTGGCTACTGGCAGATCTCTATTGACCCTGCCGATCAGCACAATACTGCCTTTATTACGAAGTATGGGCTTTTTGAGCATGTTCGTATGGCTTTTGGCCTCTGTAACGCTCCTGCAACGTTTCAGAGAGCGATAAATACGGTACTCCGTGGCCTTACTTGGCGGGAAGTGCTAGCCTACCTTGATGACGTCATTGTGGTGGGACGTACCTTTGAGAGTGCCCTGGCTAATTTGCGTCTTGTCCTGCAACGGTTTCGGGAATATAATCTCAAGCTGAAACCTCGGAAATGCTCCTTATTTCGAAGGGAGGTGGAGTTCCTGGGTAAGACCGTTAGCCGGGGTGAAATTTCCATTACGGAGAGTAAAATTAGTGCCGTGTGCGATTGGCCAGTCCCCACGGATCGTACCGAACTACAGTCTTTTCTGGGGTTCGTGAACTACCACAGGGACTTCGTGGCCGGTTTCGCAAAATTGGCAGGTTGCCTGTATGAACTGACGGGGCCGAAATCTACCTTTCATTGGCAAACTCGGCACCAGGAAGCCTTCGAGAAACTCCGGGATGCAGTGATTAGTGCACCGGTTTTGGCATTACCCACTGCAGGGGATCCATTTATTCTCGATACCGATGCCTCTGACACCGCTATCGGTGCAGAGCTTGTACAGGTTCAGAATGGCGTGGAACGTACTGTAGCATATGCCAGCCATAACCTTGCCCCGGCACAGCGCCGGTATTGCACGACTCGAAAAGAGCTTCTGGCAGTCGTGACATTTACCCGCACATTCCGGCATTACTTGCTTGGCAAACCTTTCCTAATACGTACCGACCATAATAGCTTGGTCTGGTTAACTCGGTTTCGTCATATTGAAGGTCAGCTGGCTAGGTGGCTTGAAGAGCTCAGTCAGTATGACATGACAATTCAACACCGAGCAGGGGTGAAGCATGGAAATGCCGATGGACTCTCCCGAATTCCGGATTCCTTGCCACTGTGCAACTGTTACATGGCAGGAAGTGAGCCTACGTCACTCCCTTGTGGCGGATGCAAGTATTGTATTCGGGCCCATAACCAATGGGGACGATTCACAGAGGATGTGGATGATGTGGTGCCACTGGCTACGGTTGGAGAGACCGTGGCTGCAGTTCGGGCCCTCTCTGTGAACTTTGATGCTCCATTAGAACCTCCGTCCCAATCTCAGTCTGGCCTCGATATGGTCTGGGAAGCATTCTCCCCCAAAGAGTTGAGGGAGAAGCAATTGGCCGATGTTCAGCTTCGACCCGTGATTGACCACTTGGAAACTGGTCAGACACCATCCCGGCTATTTTCCGGTGGCCCTGTAACTAAGCACTTATGGCTTTGCCGGTCGTGTTTGAGGTTACAGGAGGGTGTCCTATACTACCAGTGGGATTACGGTGTGTTTACGAAGTTGAAATTGGTGGTACCGGCGGCTCTTCGTTCCGAGGTATTGCGCTTGGTGCATGATGCCAAGTCAGGGGGTCATTTAGGCCAGGATAAAACTGTGGCTTTGGCCAAACGGTCATTCTTTTGGCCGAACCTGAGGCGGGACGTGGAGTTGTATGTCGAGACATGCGCCACCTGTAATGTGAACAAGAAACCTAAGGTACATCCGCGAGGTGCATTGGGGTCCTACCATGCGGGGACTCCGATGGAGCGGATTCACCTGGATATCCTAGGACCGCTGGTGTGCTCCGAGGGAGGGAATCGTTACATCTTAATGATGATCGATCAGTTTACGAAATGGCTGGAGATCTGTCCCTTACCTGAGCAATCGGCTGAAAGCATTGCTAAGGCTTTCCTAGAGGGTTTCATTGTTCGGTTTGGTGTGCCCTTGCAGGTACACACCGACCAGGGCCGAAATTTTGATGGTAATCTGTTTTCCGAATTCTGCAGGGTTTTTGAGGTGACCAAGACACGCACCACACCGTATCGCCCGTGCTCTAATGGGCAGGTGGAACGGTGTAACAGGCTCCTTCTTCAATTGGTGCGGTGTTACCTTGAGAGCCGTCAGTCGGATTGGGATAAGCACTTGCCATTGATCGGCATGGCCATTCGGGCAATGCCCAACCGAGAC
Organism: Hanleya hanleyi; assembly: GCA_036873755.1. Classification (NCBI taxonomy): domain Eukaryota; kingdom Metazoa; phylum Mollusca; class Polyplacophora; order Lepidopleurida; family Hanleyidae; genus Hanleya; species Hanleya hanleyi. The sequence continues at coordinate 6,558 of JAVTVY010004670.1, forward strand.
ACTGGTTTCTCTCCCAATCTTTTGATGTTAGGGAGGGAAGTGACGATGCCAGTGGATATCCTGTTGGGTGTCGCGGGTGTGAACCTCCAGAAATCTTCAGGGGGGGAATACCTGAAGCAGCTTCTACTCCAGCTGGAGGAGGTTCATCGCCAGGCCCGTGATAAGGTCGGGGCATGTCAGTTGCGCCAAAAACGTACCTACGACTTGAGATTGGAGCAGAAAGTCTATAGCGTAGGCGATTTAGTTTATCGCCGGGACTTGGCTGTTAAGGTAGGTCAGAGCAACAGGTTACCAGGAAGTGGGAAGAGGTGCCGCCATACTGACAGTCACATGACTTCACAGTATAGCCTTCTGGTTAACCTATTCTAAATGACTTAGATAGTCAAGGGCGTCGGAAGCGGTACGGCAGGTACGGCCACTTTTGCGCAAAAAAAATAAATACGAAAGAAAGAAAAAAAACGAAGAAAGAAAGAAGAAAACACAAAATAAAAAAATATAAAACTAGAAATGCAAGTAGTTTTGATAGCTTCCAAGTTGAATAAGACTTTGATCGGTCCAAAGCGTCATTGAATTCGTTAGCGGCTCTGAGCACCGGCTAGTCCTCTCGGGACAATTTCGATCGTGCATGGAAAGTAACATGTACGTTCATATGCATGATGCCGGTTGATGTTCACGTTATTTTATCAACGAAACAAGAACTTAATTTTCTTCATACGAATTCCCTTGTTCGCTTGTCCAATACACGCTATATGTTGTTTCTGGCTGCATGCTACCTTTGCAGGTCCGAACCCAACCTTGTATTTCAAACAATATACGGCATGACGAGCTATGGTTAAAACAGGAGCTCAATAGCGCCTTATATGTCGTATCACCTGAACACATTTCACACTGTTCTGATGTACATCCTATCGGGAACAAAACACTGCTCAGATGCTCTCTGTGAGCGCCATTTGGTGACATTTTCTTTTTGTAAAAAGTGCGCTCTCGCAGGCCCGGCGGAGTGTCGGAAATGCGAAGTGGGGCGAGAGATCTAGTGGGGGCTTTAGCTCCACCCTCCCCATAATTCTGCCGCAATTACTTCGTTTTCCAACTAATTCCTCGCAAAACACTGTAATGACGGACGGGGTAGAGAGGTTTTGTAACATGTTTGTTTCTCTTTGCGTCCCTTGTCCATGAGGTAATTTAATGTTAGTAGTCATGCATCGTGATAAAAACTACGAGCGCCAGCTCATTGCAGAAGTAAAGCTAGCTAAATTATGAATGTAGATGGCGTTACTTCTGCAATGAATTTATCACGCCTCATTGCTCATAAGAGTTATATCGGTTACGTTTACACAATGCGTCTAGGTTACGGTACTTTACTATACATACTTTTTTGTAATTCAGCATCGCAGAAAACCACCATCGATTGCATTTCCATGGTAAACGTGTTAGGAAAGAACTTAAAATACACGTCAATTCAGAGTGATTTTATTCGTCAGAAATCGCCCAGAACGCGTCTCCGGCGATCTAGACCCCAGGAGCCTAAAGTCCTAATATTGTGGCCGTACCACTTTCAATTTGCTTCCGACGCCCCTGATAGTACAGAGTTGTCTAGGCCCTGGCATGGAGAATTGAACGCAATATTAAAGGGGTGGTAGAAAACGATGACGACGTACAGACAAAAAGTCATATGACCAACAAACAAATATATTTACTGCATCTAAAACGATCACAAAAGTTAACCAAAAGTGATCCTTGTGATGATTTTTATCCCGGTCACGCTTTGATTGTAGCTGTCCATGCGGACATATTGACTTGACGTGACCACACAGCTTCTAACACTGAACTGTATTTAGATATGCTATAGGGTTTAAGATTCAGAGGCGGCTCTCTAACATTATTTGATATAGGTCTAAACCAGCCAGCAGTCGAATAATACAGATGAGAGGATTCAAAATCCTAACTGTGTCTATAATGCGATGTCTTTAAGTACTATTGTGTTTGGTACAGTGATATGGCTGAAATTGAGACAAATCATTCTGTTGGACACAATTCGGAATGTCCACATCGCGTCACGCGCAGCTGCCCCTCACCCCCGCACCAGTGGCAAGCTTCCACAAGGCTAACATGGAAAAATTACGGATAATCTTTGTAAATATAAAACTAAATATTCCTGATCGCTGACATTTACATATTTGTTTTTATTTTATCTCGCTCAGTGTGGACTGGACAAATGACGTGATTGGAAGATTTGGAGATTTCCCTCCCTCTTATAGACATTTTTTATACAAATTACTGAGCAATATCAAAGATTTCAAATGTTTCAGTAATCCTGCAATCATCGTCCACCAACTGCATTCCAGCATTAGAAAAATAATATTGAATAGGAAAGTGGACATTCTAAGTTCTTGATTACTAATCAACCTCGCACATGTACGCTTACATACTGCACTCCGCATGCTCACATTTTCTCTCATTAACCGTCCGAAGGACAGGTTCTAGTTTGTCTATAAATGTCGGTATTGTGTGGGATATATCGGGTTACATCTGATAAACGAAAAGTAACTATAAATGAAAACGGATAACTTCATTCGTTCAAGCCAGACACCGTCAGTGTGATTCTCATCTTGTGAACATGGGACAAAGGACTGTGAACATAGAGTAAACCTCGAACCAAGGCACACAGAAACACTAAATGAGCGATATCACACAACGGTGGTTGGAAAATACACAGGTGGGTTATATATATTTTTTCCTACAAGCTCTAACAAACATTTAATTCTGATTCCCAGAACACCAGAATCTTTTCTCGGCCAATATTCCATATACACCATATACAATTTACTTGAACGATTTAACAAAATATTTACTCAATCCAATTTGGTCCATTACTCCCTATAGGATGTCCTCCTGGTCAACGACCGAATATTCTAGTAGTTCAACTTCCTTGTCGTTCCAACTTTTGATTCTATCTGCGTGTAAATTTTCTTTCCTGGAATGAGAAATAAGAATTATTAATTTTAAAAGTATGGTTGAATCGCTAGTGAAAGGCAGTTGGTCAAATTCATAATATCTCCAGACACATTCATGCTCATTATTCAGTATTAGATATCCCATCAGACTACACGCAGCACTGAAGAAATAAACATATAGGGGGAATCATATAGACGAATTTTGGATCTGATGACTTAAATCTTTCACTTACTTTCCAAAATTTACAGCATCTTTGATTGTCTCTGGCAGCTTCTTGTTCATAGTCTCTGGTAGAGATAACGAAGTCAGCCCGGCTAGAATAGATACCCCTCCAAACACCATCAAAGGGAGCGCAATCCCGAACGAACCAGGGATTAGTTTACCCTGAGAATGAGAGAAAGCAGGTAACGAGGTCCTTTCAGAGAACCGAGAGAGAGAGGTTTGAGGTTTGACGTCGCTTCAGCAATATTTCAGCTATATAAGCATAGCGAGGGTCAAACAAAATTCTCTAAGTATTCCAACAAAAACAAGTTAATATCCCAGCAATCCAGGAATAATCAACACAACACACCAAAAACATAGATTAAATTTTATACAACAAAACGATTTCTTTGAAATAACCTAAAATACAGTCTTATCTCACTCGACTAAAAAGATCTTCGAAAGTAGCTGCTTGATAAAAAGAATCCCTTAAAATCTTCAAATCTATACAGTCGATAAGAATATGTTTCGCTGTGAGATCTTCGTGGTTGGTTCCGTTGTGAGTAAATGTTCGTGAGTTAATCGTAAATGGCCGATTCTACATCGCCTGAGCATGGCTTGATCGAAACGTTTCTGGCTGCTCAGATGAATATAGCCTACAGTTTTTTTTAACTCCTGGTGTTTGTTATTATCCATAGCATCCCACAAAGATTTAAATAGCTTTCTCACATACGTACGGTACAGATAGAGGGTCTGAAATCGCTATATGGGATTCCAAAAGGATCAACCTCATTATCGAGGGCTGCATTAGCTATTTCAACAGGTTCAGTATTCCCTTTGATTCCAACGTGACTAGGCAGCCAACAAAACACAACATCAATATGTTGATGAAATCTACGGTCATATAATTGTAGAATGTTCAACATGGTGGGATGAGTTGAATTCCACTCTTAATCGCTTAAAATCGAGATCTTAATAGTTCATTTCTATTAGCACTAAAATCCATCACACAAGCAGACTGACCAAGTTGTTGGGAGATACTAGCGACCAGTCATGCCTGCCAATCATCAGTCATCGTACCTAAGCATGATTACTCATACCCTTCTCGAAATTGCATTCCATAACTGAGTCATGATTTCATTTTTGTCTTTGTGACGGAGCAGGAAGCTGTCTCTGGGCCATTGATATCAAATCAACAAATCTTCTGCATCGACATTCCAATGCTCAGATACAAGCTGGAAATTAGGGGATAACGATGTTGTATTTGAGGACTTTAATGTTGGCTACACCTTCGCAAATTGATTCATACTTGCGATCGAAGCATCAAACACAAGATGGTTATTTCCATTCGAATGTCACGTTACCAAATCTCACTCCATTTGAATGTCTCGGGCAGTAAAACAAGGAGATTTGAACTTGAGGGATTCTCAAAAATGTGCAGGCCTTTGGATTCCCAGTTAACAGCATCGTACAAAATTCAGAATTACGCGCCGTGATATAGTTCTATAACGACGAAAATAAGAATTTGATTACACTTATCCAACAAAATTGACGTATAAATATATAATGACATTCGGAGCGCTGCCAATACGGGAAGCTGGAGCAGACGAGGAAATAGGTCGCATAGGGATACAAACAAAACTAGAGAATATTGGAGCAATTTGTAACCGTTACTGCAAATTTTACGGTGGGAAATATGTATCACTGACCAGTCAAATTTACGTGTGCAAGGATACGGCCAAATGGTCAATTGACTATTGCTTTGTGTAAATTTGTTTTACAGAATTAACATCAACACTCAGATCAGGTCTTGTGATCCCGGAAGCGGTAATTTCCTTGTGGGATTCTACAGAATGCGATGCGCAAATTGACTTACCAAGTCTGATATATATGGAGCAGCCATACTGCCCACCCTGCCACTTATTGAACTAATCCCCATACCTCCATTGCGTATGACTGTTGGGAAAAGTTCCGAAGAAAATAAATACAAAACTCCAAACGCTGCTGACGCCCCAAGTTTTCCTATCAAGGCCAGGGCGGTGGTGATCATCTGGTACTCTAAAAAAGTCAAAGCCCAAAATTAGTAAATTATTGACAGCCGAAACAGGTGTGCATATTCCTGCCAACGCTCTAACAATATGACGATTTGGTTAACGGAATGGTCTCTTTGTATTGACTCGGCGCTTTTATTGCAGATGTTCAAATATGGAGTAATCACACGACCCTAGTACCGACTCAAGCGAAACCAGGATCCTATTCCGCAAGTAGCTTGACGTAAGAGGCAACTAAGCTGGGTACTGACATACAAATGATATGTATAATAGATAAGTGTTTAGTTGTGACGTTAATTCCAAATCACTCTATCACTCAAATCAGATTGGCCTGATCTTGAAACCGTGAGTGACTCATCCCTATTGTGTGTGTCGATGTTTTAATTCAACCTTTAAGTTAACTGAGTGGCTAGATAGATATGTTTGATTGTGAACGAACAACCGTATCTGTTATCAATTGGCCCAGCAAAAGTACAAATTGTATCGTTTCTGAAAAATGCCGCATAGGATTACCTTCTGGGAGATATAAAACCGTCAGGATCGTAGAACAGCACGCCACTCCGCCCACCAGCATAGAACATGCGTGAAGAGCTTTTCTTCCAATTCTATCTAACAGCGGAAAGCACAGAAGATATCCGATTAATTCAACAACGACAGAAAGGAAGAAATTCAAATGTAGACCTCCGTACAGATAGCCACTGTTGAGAGATAATCCGTAGTACACCATGCTGACAACACTCCTACAAATGAGATGGAAGAGACGTTAATTTCTTCGTTCTGGAACATGTTTATAAGGATTAGCTTGGTTAAGAAATTTTATAAGAGTACGAGCGATATAATTCTAGTGCTGGTCAATGGACCGCGTTTACAATTCAACTGTCGTCCACATTTTTAATTTTCTCGTCAGTAATCAAAATACGTTTTTCATACGATGTCATTTTGCATTAATTTCAAATATTCTTGAAATGAAAATTTAAGAAATGGTTTCCTGCAAGCAAGAAAGAAGCAGTCAACTTTTATCAATGACGTGGGCAAACCATCATGCAATCTAGGTAAACCAAGATGGTATATCAAAGAAATACCATCGAGAGGCGACGCTATGAAAACTTCGTGCGAAAATTGTCTGCCAATATTCTACGAGATCCCATAATATACCATTCACGACAAATTCTGCCTTTTCAATTTGATATTAATTGGCGTTTAGTTCATGAGCAACTTTGCACCGGTAGGTCTATTGATACTTTCAACCGTCCAATAAAATCAGATTTTTGGCGGAAGTAAACTGTTTGGAGTTTATGTGTACCACGTCCTATGTCTAGACATGATGCCTTATTTGAATATTGCTTCCCTATATTTGTTTACAACATCAGTCCACGTGCCTCTCTGTGTAATTACAATGGGCGTCATTTTAAAGCTGTTTCACCCACCTAGCCACCTGATTGGCCAACAGATGTAGTTTGAAATTCGCACGAGATTATATAGCCTGGTGTAAGATATAATACTCCGTGGTATTATATCTAAGTTACTTAAATTGGTCATCATGATGTTCTGTACATAAATTCTTTATCACAAAGAACCATTCCAAGAACGATATCCTTAAGTGCAGCGGGACTGAAGAAAAAGACAGCCTCCTAACATTAACATATTGGTGACCATTTTTTGAATACCGATACTATTAATTAACTTATGTCAACAATAACGTCTTGATGGCGAATACTTGTATAGAGAGTCGGCAAATCCCAAGTGGATATATGTCTGTACTGTATGTGTCATTTATCATCTAGTTGTTCAGGAAACTAGCCCATGTTTATGTAGAGTATGATTGTTTTTTGTTGTTTTATTTTATTTTATTTTTTAATTTGGTGCTAATGCTGTTATATGGAATAATGAATAGGTATTTGGACTATGGACGCGGAGATTGTTCAATTGACGACAGCTGAATAATGATTGAGGAACCAGAGTCTTAAGACTTTTATAGTTTTTTATGTATCTTCACACATTCGTCATCTGACATTTTGGTATATCGGTTTCAGTGGTCGAAAGAGAAGTACCTCTTTCCTTGAGAAACCTATTGGATTTATTGAATAAACCATCTAAATTTATTTCAGTTAATTTAGAGGAAGTCGATACAGAAGCAGGTCAAAAAGCTCCACATGAACAGCTGCAATAAAAGCGCGGCTGAGATACTGAGGCTCCGAGAATACACCGTATTCTCGGATCTGAATGTGAGGTGCGAGGGAAGCTTTCCTATAGATTGGAGCGATATGCAAGAGGTGGGAAAAATTTACGACGTCTGGTGACTGAAAAGCAACCATATGACTCTACAGGAAAGCATCCCTCGGCACCTAGCATTCATATCCGAGAATGTGGTGGATTCTCGGATATAGCCTTAGTCTCTCAGCCGCGCTTTCATTGCAGATGTTCATGTGGAGACTATGAAGTATCCACACGGCCATATGGTTGCTCTTTAGTCGCCAGACGTCGTCAATTTTTCCCACCTCTTGCATATCGCTCCAATTTACATAACGCCTTAACCAGTAATTGGTGACAGAAATATTTGCATATAATATTATATTATTTGGGGTCGTGTTTGCTAGAACAATAACGAATTTACAATGGGAGTCTGCAATAATTTTTTTTTGTTCAGCAGCACCTTTTCTCGTTTCGACCACTAAGCTAAGGGTTATCATTTGTTCAAACATGCAATATTCAGCCGTCGTCCACAAAATGATTTGGTGGAATCGTCCGTCATTGGCATCTATTGATTGTGTGTTCAGTTTCTCTCAGTATTTCACGTCCTTTAAATTTGCAATGTGTCCTGAGAATACCGGATGGTATTGTTACATTAACATCAGATATGATGAGGATAATCATACAGAAATACGTTCGATATATCGATAAAGGTTCTGTTAAATACTGACGCGGACATTCGTCATGGACATCGACTACCCACTGAATGCACAATCTGAGAATATGGGACACTTCGGGAAGCGTTCCGAAGACGAAATTGGCTTACCAGTTAAGAAATATAACGAAAGATCTGACCAGAAGCGTCCTGTTCGTGAACATCTGCCATAGCTTCACCTTGGGAAGTTGTTCGTCATCGCCTTCTGTTTTGCCATCAAATATTACTTCTGGAAGAGTGATTTTGTTCACTGCAGCTGCATGTCGCAAGATTTTCTCCGCCTTGGCAGTATGTCCATTCGCCAAGAGCCACCTTGGGGATTCGGGTACTAACCTGTAATGGAATGTTTTAGACATTATATGTAAAGGAAATGATGTATGTTCGTTTTGCAAAATTCTGGAGGTGCTCATAATTATAACGTCAGTAGAAATATAAAACAGATGCCCGGTCAAACTGTATATATTCTGAGTGGTATACACTCCGATTCATTCAATATACTCACGTTAGATTATTTGTAACTTCGATATTAATAAATATATGAAAGCGAGCATTACCACCAAAGTGAAATATACAAGACGGCTGGAAGGGAAACGGCCAGCTGAAGATACCGCCAATCTCGGATGCGGTAAGCCAGTCCGGACAGGATAAACTCTCCTATAACCCAGAATATCGAAATACCCATCCCTGTCCACATCCGCTTTGATGGTCCCACCAGCTCTATGCCTTAAGTAAGCAATACACATGATCAAGAACAATCCAGCTAATAGCTGATGCGATATTTTTCTTTATAATAATCTGTTGATATGGGCTATTACTACCTCTTTGTAGTCGTGCTTACATCTCTATTAAACCCAACATAACACGGGTTGAGAAAAAAGATATGACCTCACATGCACATATACTGACTGCATCTTTCTAAAAACATCACGAGAACCAAAACTGATCCCTCTGATAATTTGTATTCCAGTCACGCTTTTATTGTAGCTGTTTGTGTGAACATCTTGAATGACGTGCCCACAGTACCCCAAGTATCGGCTTGAGCGGTATTAGATACAAGTACTTAAGAGCGATGATGTAAAGACACCTGATGGAAAATGATAAACTATATAACCGTTATTGCGCTCATCTATATTACTTATATATTATATTACACCAGCGTGTCGACATGAATAGCTTCAATAAAACCGTGACACGGGCAATATTACATCACGAATCACTCGTGGTATTTTTGGATGGCTTGATACAATGCAGACGAAATGTCAGTCTGTGTGGTCATATGATTTCATGGCACATTACGCGGCATCCATCGCGTTTTGGTGAAAATATAAAATTACAAACTTGAAACTTTTACAACTTTCAATCATATCAGCCACAAGTAAATAATGCAGATACATCCTGATTACTGATCTTTTATGCTAATAAAAGTTCTAGTCATACCCAGAGTAAAAGCATTAAAGTAGTAGCCGTTCCCAAATATGCCGATTAGGCAACGAGCGAAACTTAGGCTGATGTACTCGGGGATCCACACGGTAGCCACAGTTACAACAAGCTCGCCCATGACAGACAAATACAGTACTTTCTTCCTCCCGAATCTGTAAATATATTAGAACCTTTGGTTATTTCAGGCATTCGCATTTTTGTTAGGAATACCAAAACTTTCTAGCCAAAATGATATGACAATGATATGATAAATATATTTGTATGCATATTGCTTCGTCCAATTCGTGCCATATGTAGTTCTCAAAGTTGACAATAATGCTTTGTAGAACCAACAACAAAGAAGTGTTTCCGAAACCAACCAAAACACAGAGACGAAAAATTGATCAACAGTTTTCAATTTCAAAAGCAAGACATCATAATGTTGCTAACATAAAATCCCTGTCACTGACCAGTATTCTTCCCTGTCACTGACCAGTATTCTTCCCTGTCACTGACCAGTATTCTTCCCTGTCACTGACCAGTATTCTTCCCTGTCACTGACCAGTATTCTTCCCTGTCACTGACCAGTATTCTTCCCTGTCACTGACCAGTATTCTTCCCTGTCACTGACCAGTATTCTTCATCTAAGTGAATTTCCCAATCGTTTTCTAAAGTAGGATATAGTTCAGTCACGCTTTGATTGTGTTTATTCTTATGAACACCAAGGAGATGTAAAACACATGACGTTCGTATTTTCCCGTTGATGTACGGTATTTATGACATAATTTGAGGAACTGAGAATAGGGGCATCTGTTGGTACAGCTTTGTTTGACAAATTTCTGCAAGATTGTTCTGTGAGGTTGATTGAACTTGTCATAGTTTGCACAGCATTTGGGAATATCTACCAGGTGAAATATATACACCCTATGCAGGTCCTTCTGGAATATTGTTGTCCAGAAAACGGTGGATAACTCTGTCCAAATTGAAGCCGTCCTCTTTATCGGCGTGAGAGAAAGCCCTTATGATTAATGGAAAGGTATATCGTTTTCTTAATAAGAACTCCAATATACCAATATTTTTCTCCAATATACTATGCCTTACATCTGACGGTGACGCAACTCATCAATCTCTATTAGATGCGTTGTCAAAGCTAATACATCATTAACACTTCGATACTTGTATCTTATTCCGATTAACCGGTGCTAGTTGCCGTATGGTCATTCCAGTCACATGAACCATCGCGATGAAAGCGTGGCTGAGATACATGACCTGAGTCGCTCTTCATTCTCCGATGTATTTGGTAGGAATGTAGTAGTCAGAATACCAGGTTGTGGGGTCGGGTTATGTGACTTCTTGTCAGTAAGCCGGTATTTTCCCAACCACCATGGTAGTGGTAATATGATATTCCATCTTTAGTATCAGTTTCCTTCAAATCCAGTGAACGGAGCATATATACCTCACAGCCTTGCTAATACAGTGATTATCCAATGCTGGAAGATCGTCTATATAGCGTTTTCTGATAGCGCTGGTAGTACCAAGGATCATTTTAATCGATAACTGACGTATTCGGTTCCGGTGACCCTTGGTATGTGTCTAATTTCTTAACATACTTCAAAAACTTGTAGGTTTGAACCCTCAAGGCACCGCTTTATTATCAACGTTGTTCAAATTCATCTATAAATATATCCAGAAAACAGATTACGCCTATTCCTTGTAAGGCACATCAAGAACTTGAGCAAACCTGCTGAAAATGGTTCTACAGACGTTTAAACGTCATGAGCTACGAAGAATGCCAATCAACTAAACAGGTTTGGAAACTCTGCTGCTTGATTTACTTTAAGACACTCCATCTCCTGGTGGCAGTGTTAACGCAATACTACTGACCAGTCCCACTCTGACGTGCAATGTACAGACGCTTCCGCTGTTTCTGCTACAATGTAAGCCTAATTTCCCATCCCCGTTTGCTAGTTCTCTGGAGTTTGGCTTCACCACGTACGTCCGCAGACATACGTCCGTCCGTCTTCTCGTCAGCACCATATTTTAGCATGCAGAGGCATGGATCAGCAACCTTTTGAAATTGGCCTACATTCTTTTGAAACTTTCAATTTTTCATTTTGTCAAAAGAGAGAGAGATATAATTAAGGTTTAACGTCGCGTTCAGCAATATTTCAGCTATATAGCGATGATCAAACAAAGTCTAAGTATTAAAGTTAATAACTTAGTAACCCAATACATTAAAATATATACACAGTAAAACTTATGCAACAAACCGACCTCTCTCAAATAACCCAAGATACAGTCTTCTTTATCAAAATAAGCTATTTTCCGGTAACCACCACATCTCAAGAATCCACTGTTCCTAGGCTCACTATGATACATCACGAAGCAGGAGCTCTTTGAAAATAGACTGACCCATTTCTTCTAGGTCACCGGATCAAACTATGTTAACATTACCTAAATGGGGGGTCACAGTACTATGGGTCAGCCAAACAGGTCAAGTTTTGGCTACTGAAACTAATCTGATGTTCAAGGTAAGGAAGAGACTCAATTGGGTCACACTGGAGGCAGGGAACCAACTCTACCACAGACCAAAAGAAAATTGTTTACACTAATAAGAAATGACTTTAAACGCAGTTTACAGACCGTTTTCAGTGCTATCTCTGGCACGACAAAAAATGGAGAGCTGAAACTCCGTGACTTTATAGCCTATCATATCGGGGTCATTTTGAGCCTATTAGCATAACCCCTCGAGCAGAGGATCATGGGAAAAATTCAAGATGGCGACCACGTGGGGTCCGAGAAAGGTGATGTTTTTTTCAAAATTTCTGCTTTTTCGCGATGAAAAGCGGGCAAAAATTATTTTATTTCACATCACATTAATATTTACTAATTTATCATACAGTTTTTACGAAGAAATTGCATCAATAAAAAATTCGGAAAATCTCACTGAAAAATCGAACTAAAAATGCCATTTATGACGTCACTGTGACGTCATCAAAGCGGCCATCTTGGATTTTTTAATATATTTTCTGGTAGAGCTTGACCCAAGGGTATAGTGTAGTAAGTTTCAACCCCCTAGCTCAAGGGATAGGAAAAATAATTACGCTCCCCCCTCCCCCCAGGCCACAACAGGTCCCAAAATGCCCAGGCCAGATAGGGTTAACATGCTCGTAAATAGGAAAAATAACTGTGTCTAATTACCTGTAGTCAAGCCTTGTTCTGAACTTAAAACAAGACTCTACCTCTGGTATACTATGAACTTCAAACCAACAGACAGATTACCATGGTCTACAAGCGTATTCGACACCAAATTGTCATCAGATAAAGGTGCGCTTGTCGACTGCATAGATTTTAAGATTGCAAGAGGTGCGTTTTATCCGAGCGATTACTTTGGAAGATCTTTTTAATCGGATGAGGCAGGATTGCGTCTTGGGTTATTTTTTGTGTGTTTCAATGTGTTGGATTACTAAGTTATTGGCTTGAGCACTTAGAATTTTGTTTGATCGTCGCTATATAGCTGAAATATTGCTGAATGCGACGTTAAACCTTAATTCTCTCTCTCTCTCTCCACTTCTGGTACCCAACATAGCCGCCATTTTGTATTTACGCATGATCCCCTGATCGGGGATGATGCTCACTAGGCCCAAAGAGCACGAAGAAGAGAGAGAGAATTAAGGTTTAATGTCGCGTTCAGCAATATTTCAGCTATATAGCGACGATCAAACAAAAATTCTAACAAAAACAAGTCAACAACCCAGCAAGCCAGATGTGATCAACACAACACACCAAATTTACGGTTATTTGAGAGAAATCGGTTTGTTGCATAAGTTTCTCTCAAATAAACGTAACAGTCTTCTTTCACCCGACTAAAACGATCTTCAAAGTAGCTGCTCGATAAAAAGAATCTCTTACAATCATAAAATCTATACAGTTGATAAGAATATGTTTCAATGTGAGATCTTCGTGGCATGGAATACACCTTAGGACTAAAGTGACCCCAATATGATACACTACAAAGTATCAGCTCCTAATTTATTGTCGTTTCGGGGAAAGTGGTAGAACGTGTGGTAGGGTTAAATAGCCTCAATATTTAAGATTGATTGGTCATGTGGACTGGCCTGAACGTAAATGTTTGATTGTTCAACATAGGTAGGATACAAAACAGTATAATGGATCGCTACTGTTCTTTTCGTTGTGATAGGTGTAGTTTAAGGATAGTGATGTTGAACTGTGTACCATGGTGTATACATCATGTACTTACATATCAGACAGTGTTACCAGGACAAGCGATCCAATCATTATTCCTCCCTGATATATCATATTAAGATGAGATCTCTTGATCAAGTTATCGCAGACTAGGCTCATCTGAAAATAAAGACAGATGGTGTAATTTGGAAACTTTTCTTTAAGTTTATCCCGTCGCGATACATTTAGAACTGATGTAAATACAGTACTATTCCAGTCTGCACAAAATAATATGTAGTGGCATGTGTCTTTTCGCGTAGTATTGTGTACATTGATTATATTTGTAATGCCCCCCCCCCCCCATTCGAGTTATAATAAATGTAATAGTTTTAAAGTGTGTGTATAATTGGTATACGCTGCGATGGTTAAAGCGAGACACGTACAGATCATTTTGAAGAAGCTTTCACTTTTTCTATGTCTGGTTCGAATGTTAATGATGTACATTGGATAGTAGTGCTCCCTAACCATTAGATCATTTGTGTTACCACGAATGGCGCCTGCGCATTATGGACGCGAAATTTCTTTAATGGAGTACGGATGAATATTCAATGACGGACTAGACGCTTGTATCTACAAAGTTATGGGGGTCGAAGCTGCCTTTGAAATCTTACAAAGCTGACCCACAGTCATATTTAAAATAGTCTAATAACCGCCGGACGTTTTCTCTTGCACACTGAGGATAGGCGCAGTACAATCGAAACGCTGCACACATGTTTTCGCAGTATACATGTAAGTCGTGTGGGACGAAATGGATTCAAAGACTGCCTAGAAGTCAGCAGATCTTGCCATTGTATAAATATACGCCAAATGATACCAGGTAGGCAAAGTCACAGACACAGAAAACGACTGTCAGGTATATTATAACCCTCAGAAATGGCTGTGACAATTTCGATATCGGAATAAGTTCCATTGATACCATTTGATCAGAGGTTTGCGATCATGGTGGCATCATTGAAAGACACAAAAGAATGCGATTTCACTTGAAGGAAACATATACAATGCAGCGGTACCACCGATAGGCACAGTGTATATGGTTTCACAAAGACACTATCATAACGAAGACAGAGGATACGATGTAAAGTTTCATCCAATTATGCAGTCAATATATCCTGTCCCATGTGTAAAAATTATCTGCGTAATTAATAAATTAGCAGCCCTCGCTACTGGCGATCAACTAATTTTCCAGCGGTATAAAACGAAGAAAATTATTTACTCCTTGTAAACGCTGAGAACACTCCAATCGAAATACGGATTACCTCTTCTGTTATGGTCGTTTGAAATATACTTTTGTCGAAAACCCATCTAACACAGTTGGTCCGTGAATGGTTGACGAGGCCCAGTAGTCCATTAAATCCAACAACATCTGTGGATTCATCGTAGATCTGACATTTTGAGTACTCGGAATTTTCCATGGGAATGGTTGTGTTGATCAGCCATTGATGACTAGCACCTTGAACAGCGAAGGTATCGTTATACAGACCAGGGATAGCGCACCTGCAGGAAGCAGAGAAAAACTTTGATGAATTATGGAGAGAATAATTCATGACCAGAACCGGATGCCCACTTCTAACTGGTGAAATATGCAAGTGGAAGGAAAAATTGAGGACGTCTGGCGACTAAAAATCATCTATATATCTCCGCAGGAAAGACTAAAATACAGAGGATTCCAAGACGTACCCTTGGTATCTCAGCGGCGCTTTTATGAAAGATGGTCATGTGGCAACATTCGCCTGGCATCAGAATGTATATCTCCTACTGCCAGATTTTCCCGACTTCAGGAGGTTACAAACTGTGACAATGGGAAAACGCCTAGCATCGGCTTAAGCGGAATGAGAGACGCTAGATCGGGAGCTGTGAAGATAGATCAGCTCGAAGAAGTAACTCATTTGTTTTTGGATGAGCCTACCAAATATATGTTGGGTTATTTAAACAGATGCCATGCTATGAATTTTAGTGCAACATTGTCGATGGAGCAACAAATTATAGATCGGTTGAATCACCAAATCGGAAATATTCATCAGTTGAAAAGATAATCTTTTAGCCCAAACAGATGAGCATAAAACGGAGGGAAGCGAGTCCGACTGTAGTATTACAAGCGTCTGGTCCGTCAGTCAATATTCCGCCCTCGTTCGTTAAAAAATTTCTGCGTCCATAATTCAAGGACCTCGGCCATATTCCATATACGATAAAAATCTGAAATATCGCCGAACGAGACGTTAAACCTCAATTCTCTCTCTCTCCATATAACATCATTAGTACCACATTAAAAAACAAGAACAAAAAACAATTATAGTATACATGCACATAGGCTAGTTTTCTGCAAGAGAGAAGCGGTCAAGAGTTTTTAGTGATGCTCGCAAGACATCATGATGTTCCAAAAATATCAAATCCGTATCTCACCTCAGTATTCTTAATCCATATGATAATACGGCGTATACGTTAAATAACTTAGAGGAAAAGACCCTCTCATCAAGAGACAGTTTCGTGGTATAATACTTATACAAGTAATCAGTTGATTATATCACATTTCAACATTATCTCAAATTAAGCAAAATATACTCTCATTAATGGCTAATAATATTTATAGAGCACAGATGAGAATGAATGAATGAGTTAGTGTGGGTGCAAAAGTAGGTGTATACATACCTTCTATCCGCATACACTTGTTTATCAGATATTCGTATTCTTACAATTAATTTCACCATATTCTTAAGAAAAATTCTTGCTCATATTTCCACAGACTCACGGAGTCTGATTTCTCAGTTCTCAATTTATTGAATAAATCCTTTCTGTGTTTGAGCCTCCAATTACTAGCTTTCATAGTCAATATTGTATACAGCTTGGTGCTGATTGGTTGTCTTTATAATTTCGCTATATATATATTCGTCTTTTTCTCCCGTCAGGTAATCACGTGATGATTCGAGAATATGAAAGAATAAACTTAAATTAACCATAAGAATATCCAATAAATAGCCACAAGCTACAATACCGTTTTTCAAGCAATAGGCAAGACTAGACATCATCCCGGTTACTTGGGGAAGCACTGGGGGATGTCAATAGTGCAGAATCAGAATCGGCATGCTTTCACACATATGAAAATCTGTTATCCCTGATAAAATTGTGATAGCGCTCTGGTTGCTGTGAATGCCATCTTGGTTACTAGGTGACAAATCGGATTTGTTTGAAAGTGGGATACTCTCCATACGGCATAGCCCATAGAATAGTGTTTCGCAGTCGACATTGGCTACAGCATTTCAGATGGTATAGGTGACGTCTTGACTACTATGACATGAATTGTTGGAAATATCGCCATACCAGAAACCAAATGTGTGCCGGTTGTTCTGTATTAAACAGTGAATATAAAAAACATTTGAGACTTCTCTCTCGTATGATATAGCTGAAGTGACCATCTGGACATTCGAATGACTTCTCTCTGCCATGAGTTCGTGTACGTGTTTGGGTTGAGAAACATAACATGCTTAAAATAAGAGAGATAGAGAGAGAGAACTCAAACAGCATTTTAGCTATTTCGACAAAAACAAGTCAACAACCCAGCAATCCAGAAGTAATCAACACCAAAAAACATGTACATACATTAAAACTTATACAACAAACAATTTTCTCTCAAATAAGCTAAAATAAGTCTATTTTATCCCACTATCGATATTAAAAGTCTCTGCCGAAGATGTTTAATATCGATAATGTTGAAACTACAGATTCAACAAGTGTCGCCAATAAGTTTGATGAATATTTCTGTTCAGTCGCTAGTAATTTGGAGGTAGACGGTAGATTTACAGACTATCTTACAGCACATTTTCCGACCGATTTCAAATTCCAACAATGTACATCTTCCCAGATAGGAGAAATTATCATGAATTCCAAAAATAGTGCAGCTGGACTTGATGGAATTCGTATGTCACTTCTTAATCCTGTCGCTCAAACTGTCAGTTTACCTTTATCAAAAATTATTAACTTATCGGTCCAGACTGGTATCGTTCCCTCAGAATTGAAAGTAGCCAAAGTGACCCCCATACACAAATCTGGTGACAAACATGTATTTGAAAATTATAGACCCATTTCGGTATTGCCATTTCTTAGTAAAATCTTAAAAAAGTGTGTCGCTAATAACATCAATGTCTATCCTGAAGAATTTGCTATTTTATGCTGCAATCAGTTTGCATTCAGATCGGACCACTCCACCTACCTAGCAGTACTGTCTTTATAGGAATCACTGGTTGCTGACAAGGAATGCAAACTGTTTAGCATTGTCACGTTTCTAGATCTTTCAAAGGCGTTCGACATCGTTGACTACTCTATGCTGATAAAAAAAAATGGAACATTATGGATTCCGTGGGTTAAGCAACCAGCGGTTCAAAAGGTATTTAAGTGGACGTCGGCAGTCTGTTTCGTATAATGGAACAATGTCCAAAGCAGAACAAATTATATGTGGTGTCCCTCAGGGTTCCATCCTGGGACCGATACTATTCCCCATTTTTATCAATGATGTAATACTAGTCTCAGATCTTTTGAAAATCTTTCTATTCCCTGATGACACGAGTGTAACTCTGTCCAGTGCTAATCCACAGGTCCTCTTAAGCATCATGTCACAGGAACTAACTTTATCACATAACTGGTTCTCGTGTAATAAATTGTCGTTAAACATTAAAAAAGACAAAATTTATGTTGATCCCAGCCAGCTGTAAAAGAAATGTACCATTTACGCCGGAGTTGCATGTAATGGGGCATGACATTGAAAAAGTTGAATGTTTTAAGTTTCTCTGAGTATACTTGAATGAAAAATTAAATTGGAAAAATCATATCAACAAACTCTGCAAGAAAATATCCAGAAACATTGATTTGATTAATTGAGTCAAGCAATGTCTAAATAAAAGAACCCTTTATATCTTATACTGCTCAATCATTTATCCCTATATCCATCCTATTGTAATGTCATTTGGGGCAACACCTAAAACCTCTAATTCTCCTGCAAAAAAGAGCCATTCGAATTATTTGTCTGTACTTATGTGAGACGGCTGTTTCAATCTTTATGGGATGATGTGAATAATAACAAACTTCAGGAGTTAAAAAAACTGTAGGCTTTTCTCATCAAACCACGATCAGGCGATGTAGAATCTGACATAGACGATTAACTCACGAACATTTACTTAAAAAAAGAGCCAGTCCCAAGGTGTGTTCCATGCCATGATGGAAAATATTCTTATCGAATGCATAGATTTTAAGATTGTAAGAGATACTTTTTATCGAGCGACTACTTTGGAAGATCTTTTTAGTCTGGTGAGGGAAGATTGCATCTTGGGTTATTTGAGAGAAATCGGGCTGTTACATCAGTTTTAATGTGTGTATGTTTTAATGCGTTGGGTTACTAAGTTAGTGACTTGAGTACTTAGAATTTTGTTTGGTCGTCGCTATATAGCTGAAATATTGTTGAACGAGACATTAAACCTTAATTCTCTCTCTCTATCTAAATTAAAACCTATACAACAAGCCGACTTCTCTCAAATAACCTAAGTTACAGTCTAATTTCATCCGACTAAAAAGATCTTCTGAAGTAGCTGCTCGATAAAAAAAATCTCTTACAATTTTGATTGGTCGAAGGTGGCCAACCCAGTAGCCCTTTTGTGCCGTTTCACTTCGATTGAATTCGAGGGTTTGATCCGATGGTTTTTGAATAATAAAAAAATTGCACGACTCCAATATGCCCTCCAAGGCTGTTGATCAATTGGCATTCTTGGAGGATACATAGTGGATACATTAGTTCTTCTTTACCATATGAATTTTCGACTTCATCGCAAAATAAGGCGAAAAAAATAGATCAATTCCCAACCATGCTAGTCTGTAACTACAATTATATGCGGATAGAATATGTTATTACATTAGCCCCTCGTCCTTCTCCACATTAATCCCAACGCCTAATCTGTGATATATGAATATTTTGTTCTTATGATTAATATAGGAGTATATTTCATTTGAAATTGCGAGATATGGGCTATTTTCGGAGTTCATTTACGGCACTTCAGGTTTGGTCGTAACTGTGTCTAAAATCATGATATTTTTTTGTATATCATCTGTCAACCGGATCCTATATCCTTTTCCTCCGTCAATTAAATATGAGCTGTTTCTTACATATGACTAATACATCATTTACTTTTCGATATTTTTTAACCCGTTTAGCCGGTGCTAGGGACATTTTGTTTTCTAATTGTTCTCTGTATGTGGCCCTTGATCCTTGATCCTCAGTACTAAGTCATTTTTGGGTATAATAATTTTGAACTATATCTAATCAAGACCGAGAATAATTGCTCGTCAGGACGCTGCGTTTTCCCCACTACCATGTCATTTTATTTACTAAATGTGTTCGAGGTGCACCAAATGAACGTGCAACACAAAAACGTGCAAAGTTCTACTCAAGAGTGAAGATTATAGTTTTGAAGCTATCAGATATACCTTATTAGAATGCAACGGAAAGGCCTACATATAATATGCACATTGGTTTCCTCAGAAGTAGTCATAAAATTATATTCGTTTGACTTCAAATTCATGGAACGGATTACCCCGTCTCACTTAAGTTAGTAATTCTCATTCATATACGATGTGTTCATACATATTCTTGTAAGTGCAAGTACTCGATAAATATTACAAGCCTGGCCAGCTCTTCACTCTGACCTAGCAGCGTTGACCTAGGCAAGCTATCATCGTATCGCATAAAACGGTAAAAACAAACAGAAACTGAAGCAATATCATACCTGTGATCCGGTAAAGCCAAAGTAAACACTGTGATCAACGCATGGAACCCCTCTGATATAGCTGGTATACACACAAAAAAGTAGAGCTGCTTCTGATAAAAGCCAAACTCTCCCAGGTATTTCAATATGTCGTCAAACCGCATCGTCTAAGAATGTGATCCGAATAAGAATTCGTCTTACGGATTCGTCTTGAGGTCAGCCAAACTATGGTATTTTAAGGTAGTTTGAGGCCAGAGCAATCCGCCGGTTAATTCAGTAACACGACGGATCTTTTAAAACTTAATTATCAATCAGGTACATCTATCCAGTCGTATATTCCTTTAATTAGAGTCCTTATTCGACCAGTGGATCAGCTAAACCGACAGTTGCACTAACCCACTGTAGTACTTATAAGAAAATTAAACTTTGGTTTTGGGCTAGGTCTCGTATGTATTCAGGTCTGATTAATGTCCAGCTGATTAATGTGCACGCACGTACATAGGTATAAAAACAGTGATGTTTTCATAATGAAGGGTATGTGACATATAACCTCCGATTAAAGTTCTACAATTTAGCCTGATGTTAATTTTACTGTTGTCAAAATTAGTGCAGCGGCCAAAGGTTGTAAAATGATGGGGATTCAGACCGTCTTTTACCTGAGATGCCCTCGGCGACCGAGTGGTCTATGGCGCTTCGCTGGAGATCTCTGGCTTCACACTGCTGAAACGACACGGGTTCGAGTCTCGCTGGCGCATGTGTGGAAGTTTGTCAGTTACTTGACTTCTCACCGAGTACTCCGGCACCCCCCGCCATTTAAACTGGCATATGAGAGAAATAAATTTGAGTGTGACATCAAACCAAATCTCCCCTTCCCCTCACACGAAATGCAGCGACAGATGGAATACTTTTAGTATGCATTACAATACATCTTTTATATTCTAGCTAATGTTATGTTTATGTGTAATTTTTGTACTGGCTCTGCTTGAAAAGTTCTCTTCAAAAACTTTGAGAAATTTATATGTTGGTATATATTCCTCTATCAACACTAAGACTATGAGGTATTTAGCAAGACGATAGTTCGTTCTAATATTCAGAGCGCACAGGACTTTCTTTAATTGTTTCAAGGCATAACGGTGAATCTAAGAGTATGATATGCTTTTCTCGGTTTTTGGACCGAAGACCTCTCAATTGGAGCGATATGCAAGGTGGTGGGAAAAATTGACGACGTCTGGCGACTAAGAAGCAACCATATGACTCTACAGGAAAGCATTCGTCGACGCCAAACATTCAGACCCGATAATTCGGTGGATTCGCGGATGTAGCCTTAGTATTTCAGCCGCGCTTGTATTGTGGATGTTCATGTGAAGACCATGAAGTATTCACACGGCCCCTAGCACCGGCTTAAGCGGAATTAGATGCGCTAGCTCGGGAGCTGTGATGACAGATCAGCTCAAACAACTCATCTGATGTTAATGAATGAGCATCGTGGACGTCTGATGGAGTAGACGCCTCAACATGGGGTAAAACTGATAAATGCAAGAATACCTAGGAAAACTAACCTGTATTGCCCGACGTCGTACGGCTTAAATTTCCCACCAAAACAACAAACCTTGTTTATTTGTCGAGAGACATGTACAAAGGGCTGGCCTCCGGGATTAACAGTCCACCAGCAGAATCCTACCATATACAGGTAATAAATTGGAGCGATATGCAGGAGGTGGGAAAAATTGACGACGTCTGGTGAGTGAGGTCATCAATAAAACAGATTTGGCCTGAACAGTAAATATGGAACTCTTATCCGGTAATTGATAGGTTTTGGTTTTGGAACCAAAGTAAGTAGTACAGGTCATCTGTAACCATCTTTAGAACTATCATTATATATGATCTGATGCAATTCATATTTTTCTCTCAATAGACCAAAATCTTGTTGATACACGAGCTCATCTGTGTCCGCTTTTGACAATTTTCTTGGTGTAATATCTACTTCCGGTTGGTTAACTGTCTAGGTGGAAATATCAGGAATTTGTCAGGCAATACTGATCAGCGATATATAGAGATTGTTGTATACCCATTTCCATATCGGCCCTGATATCCGCCCGAGACCCCATATGAACCAGAGGGACGAAGCCCCGTGGGCTGATATGGGGGTCGAGGGCTGATGCCAGGGATGATATGGAAATGGGTATATCATAATCAATTTATCACATATTTATAGATGAACGATAGCATTGTAATTGACAAAACAAGATTCATCGAAAATTGGACCCTCCGTAAAATTTCTTCGTCTCATTTTGATGATGCATAACACGTTAGAGCGCGATATATATTGTCAAGAAAAGTTTGAAATTCAAGATCGATTATCGAATTACTATACGCATACCTCGTAAAATGTTAATACATAACCAGATTCAGGTGAAAGCACAAAAGGGCGCTCGAGAAGACTACAGAGAGAATACAACAATTTCCTCGAGGTGAAAGCACACCTGTGCGCGATATAATCCCAAGGACAGATAACAGATATCAGGCCCGCGCGTGAAAGCAGAAATCCATATCATGATACGGAACGGTGCCATTCCATAGTATCAACGGGTGCTAAAGGTCGAGTATCATAGGCAAATATGTTATAAGGATTGATGATTTTTGGAACGTCATGAACGTCACCCCTTCTCTCTGCCAAGAAACTAGCTTATGTTTATGTATAATATATTGTTTTCTTAATTTGGTGCAACTGCTGTTATATACCATACGTCTTTGAATTATGGAGCCAAGATTCTTTACTGGAGGACGGCTGAGTAATGAATGACGGACCATACGCTTGTATTTCATACGAGTTCCAAGAGGTGGAATAATACTAATAGTTTCTGTGAATACAAATTCACGTGCTGTGGCTTTATATGTGTTGTAATTTTTACCTGTATATGGCGAGATTCTGCTGGTGGACGTTTCGTCCCCGAGGCCCGCCCCCTGTATAGACCTTTTGGTCTTTGATATATGTTGGCATTTGTGGGAAGTTGATGCTGGGTCGACATCGGGCCTTGCAGACTAGTCTTTTGTGTTAATTGCCGTCATATACATCTGACGACGATACAGCTCACCAATCTCCAATGTACGAGTTGTCACAGCGAAACAGCTCACCAATTACCAGTATACGAGTTGTTAGAGCATTTCCATCATAGCTCTCTAGATTTGTATCTAATACCGCTTATGCCGGTGCTAGGGGCCGTGTGGTCATATCATCCATGTTGCCACATGAACAGGTACAATAAAAGCGTCCCTGAGATACAACACATATCACGAATCGTTAGATTCTTGGTATGTGCTTTAGAATAGGTTTACCAGAACACTATTCTGTGAAGTCATATGACGCAGTCAGTATGTCGGCACCTCTTCCCACTTCCCTTATATGTGTTGTAATTGAATCCAGAGATGGCAATTTCGCTACATATTACAGTGACTGTTTGACTCTTCGAAGTTTCAAAGGAAAGTATTCTGCTTCATCACATACACTATCCTAGGAAAGTTCTAAACGTGCAAAGTTTTAGCACTTGATGTAGAATTGGATCTAACCGGTCCAAGTTGCATTTGCTTGCACCGTTAGAGCCATAATCAAGTGTAGAACGAAGAAGTGATCGATATAAATGAAGACGTATTTTGTATCTCCTCCACAATTATAACTGGCAATCACCTCCAACAAATCGAGAGCCTTCGTGCAATTGGCTTTCGGACACTTTATGCGAGATAAAAACTTTACCACATTGATCTCAGTTATTCTTGTCGACTGTATAGATTTTAAGATTGTAAGGCATTCTTTCTATCGAGCAACTACTTTAGAAGATCTTTTTGGTCGGTTGTTGGAGGACTGTGTCGGTTTGTTGCATAAGTTTTAATATGTTGGATTGCTAAGTTATTAACTTGAATACTTAAAATTTTATTTGATCGTCGCTAAATAGCTGAATTATTCCTGAACGCGACGTTAAACCTTAATTCTCTCTCTCTCTCCCTCTTCATCTCAGTTGCATCTAAGAGAAAGTTTAGATCTTTGTGAGGTTTACAACTTTCTGCAAAGGTATATACAATATGTCTAGGCACCAACTCTGGATTTTATCTAGACGAAGCTGCAACGTTCTCTCGATACGTATGAAGTATAGTTTTCCCATTAGTTGATATGTTGAAATCAGCTCCAAAGTATGAACCGTCAATGGACTTATTCAAAAAGCCGACTGAGCTTTTGATCTGGATATTAAACAGTAGTTGACAAAATGCTGCCCTTTGGAACAACTTGCTCTTGAACAAATTATTCAGACATGGTTCACCGTTGTACCTTCACGAACCTGGAATTGCCAATTGTTAAGAAAACTGGGATATGAAAGTGAGTGAATGACCTCTTAATGCCACTTTATGAATTAAGGTCTTTCAAAATCCCGTATTTCCACGAAGAATCATCTGTTTTTCAAAATACAAAAAAAAGATAGAAACCACATGTGCATTCCTGACGTGAGACTACTCTAACTAAATGACTATGGTACCAGCTTGGCAGTCAGTAAGTTTCTTTTCGATTTCTAGATGCAAAACAAGGCTATCATTAATCATACGTTCCATTGTTTTACAAACACCGCTAGTCAACTGACTGACCCAACTGACTCACCGGTTATTGTTCTGATGTCACAACCTGACTTGTCGCAGTATCCGATAGCTCAGGTACGGAGCCCTAACTACCTACCATGGTACATGCTGGTCAGTTATAAGAGAGTCGTTTCTGCAAAGAATACAGTTCAGGTATTTCAATGTATGCGTTGTTTATTGTTTAAATACGGATGTAAAGACATCACAAGGCGATATACCCAAGCTGTGTCGGAACATTCTTGGCAGGGCACGAATTTCAGGATTTTCGAATTTTCACCAAGAAAGCTTATATGTCGAAGTCGATGAATTTCAATAGAACTTCGAAGAATCACTTCAATACATCACAAAATTGCGATTAGATCACTCGAATCCTGCATATAACTGTGTTTTCAACCTTCAGTAAGTGGATTTCCATATAAAGAAACCCTCCATTATTTCACCTCTTGGAATTCGTATGAAACCACACATTGTAGCAAGTGGTATTAAGCTTAGTCAAATTGCACCTAACAAGCTCTTACCAATTTCACCATGGCAGTTAGTTAAACCAGAAATAGATATTACACTAACGAAATAGGAGAGAGAGAAGTAAGGTTTAACATCGCGTTCAGCAACATTTCAGCTATATAGCGACATCAAACAAAATTCTAAGTATTCAGGTTAATAACTTAGTAATCCAACTCATTAAATTATACACACATTAAAACTTATGCAACAAGCCGATTTCTCTCAAATAACCTAAGATACAGTCTTCTTTCACCCGACTAAAGTGGACATTCGGATTGCTCCCTTGGCCCATACATGAAACATAGGGAAACAGCTTTCTTAAACAGCAAGACATCATGGCGATCTATTCCTAAAATCCCTATAACCGATCAGTATTCTTTAATATCGATGAACTTCGTTATCTAGAGAATTATGTAGCTCATTATGATGCTGGGTCGACATCGGGCCTTACAGACTAGTCTTTTGTGTTAAATGCCGTCATTTACATCTGACGACGATACAGCTCACCAATCTCCAATGTACGAGTTGTCACAGCGAAGCAGCTCACCAATTACCAGTATGCGAGTTGTCAGAGCATTTCCATCATAGCTCTCTAGATTTGTATCTAATACCGCTTATGCCGGTGCTAGGGGCCGTGTGGTCATATCATCGAAGTTGCCACATGAACAGGTACAATAAAAGCCTACCTGAGATACAACACATATCACGAATCGTTAGATTCTTGGTATGTGCTTTAGAATAGGTTAACCAGAGGACTATTCTGTGAAGTCATGTGACGCAGTCAGTATGTCGGCACCTCTTCCCATTTCCCTTATATGTGTTGTAATGCTTTGATTATGGTCTTTCATTTGAACAAAGCCGTCGACAACAAGGTTGGTAATGTCATGGTACACCGATCAACGTTTGTTCGGGTTTCCCCAGAACCGATAGTTTTACAAACATTCTGATACAGTTCAGCCTCGGTTTGCTGACCGTGATCAAACTGAATTAAAAAACCATCCACTAACAAATCCCTGACTATTTACAAAGTGGGCAGCGAGAAACGGTCGCTAATCAGTCATTACGATAGACAACGTATTCCCTGCAGATGTGACATGAGAGTAAGTTCGATAATTTCGACAACTCCTTCCTGTTGTGATCGAACTTTTCTGTCCAGCACAATACATATTATGTACCCTGTAATACAACACGACCAATTCATCGACACACATTCTTCCTGGGTATATGACATGCTTCTGTTAATCTCTGTGTGATTTCGGGAAACATCGGATGGGCTTGTACTTCGACATAAACGTAGGACCACATGCACAGACCGATATATGTAATCGGGGCGATTACAGGCGTGAAATATATCCGTATTACGGTACTCAATTATCGACAAACCTCCTGAATTTGTCGAGTAAATTGGAGCGATGTGCAAGAGGTGAGAATAATTGACGGCCTCTGGCGACTAAAGAGCAACCATATGACTCTACAGGAAAGTTTCACTCGGCACCTCACATTCAGACCCGAGAATACGGTGGAATCTCGGACGTAACCCTAGTATTTCAGCGGCGCTTTTATTCCGGCAGTTCATGTGAAGACTATGAAGTATCCACACGGCCTCCAGCACTGGCTTAAGCGAAATTAGATACGCTCGCTCGGGGGCTGTGGTGACAGAGAAAGAACTCATCTGATGTGCATCGAGGACGTCTGTTGGAGTAAACGCCTCAGGGTAAACCTGGTAAAGGCAAGAATACCAAGAAAAACTTACCTGTGATGCCCGACGTTGTACGGCTTAAATTTCCCACAAAACAAAAAAACTACATGTATTTGTCGAGTGACATGTACAGAGGGCGGGCCTCGCGGAAGACTCATTGCTTTCTTCTGCCAAATATGCGCAGCGTTAGCCTGTCGTGCAATTCGTTGAAAAAAAAATTCTGCTGGAGTGAGTGATTAGTATTTACCGTCGCTCTTAACATTATTTCAGTCATATCGCGACGAACGAACTAAGCACCACACAGCCACGTTGGAACCAGCCACCCGCCATCCCCTCTAAAACACTGAGAACAGCACAAGGCACAAACAGGACGTTTACATTGGTAAAAGTGATATTACAGTGCTAGACATCACAATATCAATTTCCTGTTGCTTCTCAGCAAAATGCATTGAAGCAACAGAAACCCGTGCCCACCGGATACCCATCAACCACCCGCGAACATTTTACTGGCCCTAGTAGCCACCGAGTGCGGAGTGAGACACCATCGGTCATGATCAACCTAGCAAATTGACCCCAGAGTGCTTTAACTTGGTTGGAATAATGCGAAATTTCAGACCAGATGATTTACCGGTGCTGCTGTCTGTCCAGCTGATAATGTCTCAGAATACTGTGCCAGACTATTACAGTTCCTTGAAGAGGATTTAGTTGTTATACCCACCTGCTCACAGACCCGATAATAACTTCATCTGCCCGACTTGCTGCAGTAATCACTTCGATATTCAGTCCACAACAGAATTTTGCCAAAGACCCGTCGATCGCAAAATAATCTCCGCGTCAATAATCGTAAGACCAATTAACGGAGACAGATAACACCAATTCCAAATAGTATAAAATGGAAAATGTCTGTTCCTGGTAAAAGTGACTCGGTCAACAGTTTTCAATAATGAGAGTAAGACATCATGATGTTCTATTCATCAACTCACTATCACTGATCAGTATTATTTAATGTCAAAGAATTTCTAAGTTCTTTATCTAGAATATTATACAGTCATGCTTTATGACATTTCATATTAACAGTCTGGAGATGTGAATCATGTGTGTATATGGCGAGATTCTGCTGGTGGACGTTTCGTCCCCAAGGCCCGCCCCTGTACAGACCTTTTGGTCTTTGATATATGTTGGCATTTGTGGGAAGTTGATGCTGGGTCGACGTCGGGCCTTACAGGCTAGCCTTTTGTGTTAAATGCCGTCATTTACATCTGACGACGATACAGCTCACCAATCTCCAATGCACGAGTTGTCACAGCGAAACAGCTCACCAATTACCAGTATACGAGTTGTCAGAGCATTTCCATCATAGCTCTCTAGATTTGTATCTAATACCACTTATGCCGGTGCTAGGAGCCGTGTGGTCATATCATCCAAGTTGCCACATGAACAGGTACAATAAAAGCGTACCTGAGATACAACACATATCACGAATCGTTAGATTGTTGGTATGTGCTTTAGAATAGGTTTACCAGAAGACTATTCTGTGAAGTCATGTGACGCAGTCAGTATGTCGGCACCTCTTCCCACTTCCCTTATATGTGTTGTAATTTTGTCCTGTATATGGCGAGATTTTGCTGGTGGACGTTTCGTCCCCGAGGCCCGCCCCCTGTACAGACCTTTTGGTCTTTGATATATGTTGGCATTTGTGGGAAGTTGATGCTGGGTCGACATCGGGCTTTACAGGCTATAGTCTTTTGTGTTAAATGCCGTCATTTACATCTGACGACGATACAGCTCACCAATCTCCAATGCACGAGTTGTCACAGCGAAACAGCTCACCAATTACCTGTATACGAGTTTTCAGAGCATTTCCATCGTAGCTCTCTATATTTGTATCTAATACCGCTTATGCCGGTGCTAGGGGCCGTGTGGTCATATCATCCAAGTTGCCATATGAACAGGTACAATAAAAGCGTACCTGAGATACAACACATATCACGAATCGTTAGATTGTTGGTATGCGCTTTAGAATAGGTTAACCAGAAGACTATTCTGTGAAGTCATGTGACGCAGTCAGTATGTCGGCACCTCTTCCCACTTCCCTTATATGTGTTGTTATCTCACAGCGTTCAACCGGCGTCTTGTCCCGAGTTAAGCGTGATAAGTCATCAATTTTAAAACTCAGATATTTTACGCTGCGATCGTTTTTTTTTCTTGCCGTCTGTGGTGGTGACTAAAATCACCAGGATCCAGCAAAAGTTATTAGGCGAGATGTGTTTACACCATCTGCAGGTTCTTTTAGATTATTGCTATCCAGAAATCGGTAATTAAGTCCACTTTCAGAATCGTTTAACCGGTCACCTTTAGGCATAATGAGCAACAGTACAAATACTAGTGGCTCACATTTCTTACAATCCCGACAGCGAGATGAAGCATCTTAATTTTAAACTGATACTTTCATAAAATGTGTAACCATCTGGCCACTTGACGTTAAACCTTAATTCTCTCTCTCTCTCTCTCTCTCTCTCTCGTTTCACGGAAACCAGCTTCAAGATCGGTAAGTTTCTTTTCCGTTTCAAGGTACCAAACAAGGCGATTATTTATCATGTTTCGAGCAAGCCATGATCAGGCGATGTAGAATCGGCCATACACAATTAACTCACGAACATTTATTAAATAAAGAGCCAGTCCCAAGGTGTATTCCATGCCAAGAAGATCTCACAGTGAAACATATTCTTATCGACTGGATAGATTTTAAGATTGTAAGAGATTCTTTTTATCGAGCAGCTACTCTCTCTCTCTCTCTCTCTCTCTCTCCAACAGTATACACAGCTTGCGTACAGTCTTCAGTGCGTTACCCCCCGAGAGTTTGAAATCGACTAGCCAATGATATACCACGATCTCTGCCTTCAGGAAGTATTATACCACCCACAATCACCAAAGTTTGTCCGCATGTAGCTTATTTTCGATTGTATTATCCAGTGAGCATAATCGAAACATCCAAAGACCGGCTTTTCTTTAAACTCAACTACTTG
>JAVTVY010004671.1:0-38596 GCA_036873755.1 Hanleya hanleyi
CAGCTGATATCTCGATGGAAATATCTGTGAATTTCGAAAAAATGCGTGACAAGCCAAGAAACAGAAAACCGCTGGGATGTGGACACCAAACCAGGGAACATCTATGTGCCGCTGACCAAAATCATTAGCTTCATAGTTTAGTGCGTAAAGGTGGAAATATCTGTGAATTTCGAAAAAATATATATGGAAATGAGATTCGTGGTGTGTTATATCCACCTAGGAAAAAAACAGCCCCCCAGATATGCATCAAACGTCCGGGAGTATGGAATATAGGTATACATCTGGACTAAACTTCTTTTATCAGGTAAGCTAGACTTTAGTACTATACTTGCATGTCATAAAATGAGAGAGAGAGAGAGAGAGAGAGAGAGAGAGAGAGAGAGAACATTTCAATCTGCCAATTTTCGAGATGAAAATTTTTTCTTGACGAAATAGAGATGAACGCGAATCTATATTCTACAAAACATTTTTTCTTGACGAAATAGAAATGAACGCGAATCTATATTCTACAAAACACCAGAAAATATTAGCGTAGGTGAATTTTTTTAGACTGTTTTGTGCTTTCATCGAAAGTGAAAACACATCTCGAAAAGTGTGTAGCAGTGTCGATATAAATCTTCAACCTAGATGTGAAAATAGATACCGGGGCATAAATTAGAGAGAGCATTTCAGTACACCTCAAAAAATGAAACATGGACGGTATCCTTCATCTCGAGGGGTGCGCAAGTTCGATTCTTGCTTTCATTATGTGAGTATGTGTTGGACATGTGATCTTTAAATTTTATTATCACCAGACTAGCAGGGTAGGATGTGGGTTTCAGGAGTTCACCGGGTGTGACAATTTCTTTATAATGATTTGTGATAAAAGCGGGTAAAACCTAATGTCAAAATCTCCTTGAAGGTCACGGAGATGTCGATTTATTGCTGATCAGCTGATTTCCAGGACAGACAGACATTATTTCGGCTCTTTTCTCTTCGAAATTCTTGTAATTTGCTCAATACAAATAAATATTTAAATTGACTCTGAGTTTTCTGTTGGCATTATTTCAGCAATATTATGCACTAATGGGTTTTATCATTCTTTTCCATTCATGGAATTTTTACAGTTCCACAGTGTCACAAAACAACAATAATGCCATGATGTCACAATAAGACGTTACAAAGACAATTTCTGCTGTATACAATGGTATAAGGCACCTGTATACAATGGTATAAGGCACCTGTATACCATGGTATAAGGCACATGTATACAATGGTCAGATGTACCTGTATACAATGGTATAAGGCACCTGTATACAATGGTATAAGGCACCTGTATACAATGGTATAAGGCACCTGTATACAATGGTATAAGGCACCTGTATACAATGGTCAAAGGCACCTGTATACAATGGTCAGATGTACCTGTATACAATGGTATAAGGCACCTGTATACAATGGTATAAGGCACCTGTATACAATGGTATAAGGCACCTGTATACAATGGTCAGATGTACCTGTATACAATGGTATAAGGCACCTGTATACAATGGTCAGATGTACCTGTATACAATTGTATAAGGCACCTGTATACAATGGTATAAGGCACCTGTATACAATGGTCAGATGTACCTGTATACAATGGTATAAGGCACCTGTATACAATGGTATAAGGCACCTGTATACAATGGTCAGATGTACCTGTATACAATGGTATAAGGCACCTGTATACAATGGTCAGATGTACCTGTAAAATTCTTGCACTCACTCACACTGGCGGTCATCTTGTCCCACCTCCCACATCTTGCACTGACTGACACTTGGCGGCCATCTTGTCCCACCTCCCACATCTTGCACTCACTGACACTTGGCGGCCATCTTGTACCCACCTCCCACACATCACGCATGCGCACACATTCCATCTTGTACCCACCTCCCACATTTGTACCCACCTCCCACATTTGTACCCACCTCCCACATTTGTACCCACCTCCCACATTTGTACCCACCTCCCACATTTGTATTTGTGGGAGGTGGGTTGTACCCACCTCCCACATTTGTACCCACCTCCCACATTTGTACCCACCTCCCACATTTGTACCCACCTCCCACATGATAATGAAGATTCTTGGAATTTATAGATTTTACTATACAAATGTGGGAGGTGGGTACAACCCACCTCCCACAAATGTGGGAGGTGGGTACAAATGTGGGAGGTGGGTACAAATGTGGCAGGTGGGTACAAATGTGGGAGGTGGGTACAACCCACCTCCCACAAATACAAATGTGGGAGGTGGGTACAAATGTGGGAGGTGGGTACAAATGTGGGAGGTGGGTACAACCCACCTCCCACAAATGTGGGAGGTGGGTACAAATGTGGGAGGTGGGTACAACCCACCTCCCACACATCACGCATGCGCACACATCCAATACCGCCCCAATACCGCCCCATTTTTTACACTTATGGCGTCACACGCATGCGCAGTGAGGCGCTATTACGCGAATTTACGCTATATATACTACTCGAGTCCTTCAGACACGCATTTAGACACGAAGGACCCCTTGGACCAGAACGCCATTTAACCTGGTGTTGTGTGGTAACATTATATTGCCACTGCTGGAAGATCTTTTTGGTCCAAGGTGTCCTTCATACTCAAAAATGAAAAGTTATGATTCATAACGTCTGAAGTTTCCGTAAGTAGATTAAAGTGACAAAATAGCCTGTTACAGTTGTTCGTATGTGGTGGTGTAGTGGATACGCACGTTGGATCACAAGCGCCTCGAATTTTTCTTTTCCCGAGTTCGAATCCCAGGAGGGCAACATGTGTGATGTCGACAAGTTATTTCAATCTTCCTCATTTTTGTAAAAAGTAAAATTGCATTCAGTATATCTGAAATAAGATTTTAGGCTATCATTATGAACCAATTAAAAGTAAAATAAATATTTTTTATCGATGACACGATACCAT
Organism: Hanleya hanleyi; assembly: GCA_036873755.1. Classification (NCBI taxonomy): domain Eukaryota; kingdom Metazoa; phylum Mollusca; class Polyplacophora; order Lepidopleurida; family Hanleyidae; genus Hanleya; species Hanleya hanleyi. The sequence goes on from JAVTVY010004671.1 coordinate 2,949, forward strand.
GTGGACATTACGGGCCAGTCAAACGTTGAAATCGAACGATCAGTCGCTACCTGTTACAACGGCAATATTTTCGCCTAAATTGTGTATTTATTCTCCAATATGTGCATGTAAAATCAACTGCAACGTGATAAAATAATAACGCGTTGGTACCGAACATATGTGAAGCTATACCATGGTTCACCGTAACAGACAGTCCGTTGATTGACAGTTGCCGCCGACGACAAGTTGTACATTGCATTGTGATTGACAGATGGAAAGACGAAATGTACATTCCTATGAGTCGGCTGGCTGTGGGCAAAAACCCCGCCTTACAATACCATCTCCTTTCTGAAATACATATCGCATGCTGATAGCAAAATACGAGCGTAGAGTGCAAGATCTATGGCGTTACGGTTCGCAAGTTGGGTCTAATTCCGCTTAACCCGAGGCTATAGAGGCCGTATGATCCTATTTATTTCACGATACTCATATATAGTGTCCATATGAGCAATCACAATGAAAGCGTGAGTGAGATATCTCATACTCCAAATAACGACTTTGCAACGGCGATCATATGGATTAAGAACACTAATAAGCGATACGGATTTGATATTTTTGGATATTTTTCTGGCATCATTGAAAACTGTTGACCGCTTCTGTTTTGCAGGAAATCAGCCTATTTTTATGCATACTACGATTTATTATTTTAATTTGGTGCTGATGCTATTATTTGAATTAGGTCTTTGGATAATGGTTGCGGAAATTCTTTGATGGGCGATGGCTGAATATTGAATGACGGACTAGACGCTTGTATTTTTATCCCCAGCCCTGAATCGTACCGTATGGGATAATCATGTCACAGACCAGTATATGAGCTTGAACGCTTCTCTCTTACAGGAAATTAGTTAGTTAATATGGCTGTTTGCAGCTTGGTGCTAATGTTGTCTTATGAAAAAAGGTCTTTTGAATCTTGATGCGAAAATTCCTCATGGACGATGACTGGCTAATGAATGTTGGATCTGAAGCTTGTGTTTATATGGATAGTCCACCCATATTTAGTTTTATCCATTCGTTCTTTCATCTGCGTATTAACATGCATACGTCATTGCGAAATTACCATTTTTGTGCATTGTAGACATGTTACAGTCTGGTGACCTAGTGACCTGCATCCCTGACACCCATCCTATCATATTAAACGTTCTCGTATGGTGTAGGTCATACCTTCGCAATAATATCTTAATTCCAATATTTGGAGGAACAGATTTTTTTGGTAAACGTTTAAAGTGGTAACGCCACCCCCTAATTTCCAAGTCTATTCAAAATTACTTACTCTAAGAACGATCGCGAAAAGAATTTATTTACCCTATCTGGCCTGGGCTTTATGGGACCTGTCCAGGCCTGTGGGGCACACGCTCTGTGGAGTATCTATAGCTGTTTATTTTTAATATTAGTTAATCCCAATGGACACGGCTAACAATAACGGACGCATGCTCTGATTTTCGTTTCAAAATCAAGGTAGGGACCTACTATCCTACGAAAAGGTCGAGCTTTGGACCAAACAAACAGACTTTCTTTTTTGTGATAGCCCTTACACATACCTTCAAAATGATATCTAGCATATATCTTACATATAAAAAAAGTAGAAGTGGGAAAATAGTGTAATGTGTTATCCTTACCCCCTAATTATTGCGTGTGTTTTTTTTAGAATCTCACTGATCCGCTACAAGTGCCTCTAGCACACTAGGCCTACCTACCCCGGTCTCAGGATGCGTCTATGTATGATATAACATAAAATCACAATGAAAATCTTGTATACCGTGGGTTGAGGTTAACCATAACTTAAGCCATTTATATTTTGGGATAATGGACTCTTTGTCAATGTTGGCCCAGTTAACCAATCGCCTAGTGTGGCAGACTGAATTTGATATTGTATCAAGCGGTTTTAAGCAAACTGAACGAGATGAATATTGGCTCCCTACTTATAATTAACCTCCTCAGTCATCGTCTATGGGGAGGGGGGGGGGGGGGCAAAGTAAATTACCTGGTATGTTAATATCTCCGACTTAGTCACACTAGTGGGTCTCGTCCCGTCACAGCTATATACACACACAGTTCATTCTATGACAGCGAAATGACAGCGATATGGTACGGTGCACTCAATCAAACAAGACTCGTCCTCCCGGCAAAATACATACAGTTAATAGGAGAGTTCCGAATCACTTTTTACATCTAGACTGCTGGCACTCGTTATTTTCTAATCTGTGGTCGATAATTGTATGTAAAATATTCTCTAATCGAGCTTGTGAATCAATGAGAAAAGCACGCCCGCATCAGTGCACCAGCGCGGGCAGTTGTGAATCACTTTGTTGAGAAGCGGATCGCGCCACCTAGCGGCCGTTACAGCCACTGAGAACGGATTTTTTTTAGCAAAAAATGATGTATAACATGCCTGAACTTGGTTTGGCATTACTGAGGCGGAAATTCTTCAGAGACAAACGACGGCCTGATCTATCTAACCATACCATAAACGGCAATTATCCTCACCAATTAAAATAATTATTTCAGCACTTGGGACAGACCTGGTTCGACAGAAACCCGTAAAAAATGTATTCTGATGGGACCTGATATGGATTCCTCCCTTATACTGCATCGAATTCAGATCCAAATTTTCTAAGAAGGTAGCACCCACGTTTCCATCGTGGTTCGGACAACAAAATGAATTTGTCTCGCATCTTCAGGATTACAATATATAAATTTAACTCTTTAATTTAGCCCTCCGACATTTGTCCCTGTGTCTTCAAAGTCTTCAATATCACAATTTTCCACCACATAAGTTACGTAATCACTCGGAATAAACGGCGGGTATTTCGTTGATCCGGAATTGACACCTCTATTGCGGCATTATGTTACGGTGCTGGAGAGTTAAGTTTTATCGCAAATAATTAGATGGTTTGTTGACTATTAATATGATTCTATCGCTGGAATAAATAATGGAATTACCACTTAAACCCGCCTTATTTATCGTAGATTTATCACTGAATAAATCACAAACGTTTTATGAACTAGTGTCAATTTGCCATTGCGTAGTACCGAAAGCATTACCTTGCAGAATTGACCGAGAAACAAACAACGCAGGTCGGTTGTTTGACATTTATTTGAGTCCACGAAAACAGACGTTTCAATAAACCTAGAAAAGATTCACGCAGATTCCGTATTGCAAGAAATATCTGGCGTTCATTAGGAAAGTGATCCGCAACTCCCCGTGTTTACCCACAAAACTACTGTAAACATATGCACAAAATGATTTGCGCGTTTTCTTTGTCTTAATAAGCAAAAACAAACTGAAGGAGATAAATATTGGCTCCCTACTTATAATTAACCCCCTCAGTCATCGGAGGGAGCAAGGTAAATTGCCTGTTATGTTAATATCTCCAACCTAGTCACACTGGTGGGTCTCGTCCCGTCACAGCTATATACACACACGGTTCATTCTATCACAGCGAAATGACAGCGATATGGTACGGTACACTCAAGCAAACAAAACTCGGCCTCCGGGCAAAATACATAAACACGTGCACAAAATGATTTGCGCGTCTTGCCTTAATAAGCAAAAACAGTTGTTTGTGTATGACAATTGGAATAACACACTCGCTGCAATTTGTTTGCACGTTTCATTGGTGCTCCAAACCATCTTCGATGTTCATACTTGTAGCTGGTGAGGTTCATAGGTGTAGCTCTCTCGGTGAAGTTCATAAGTGTAGCTGTCCCGCTGAGGTTCATACGTGTAGCTGTCTCGGTGACGTTCATAAGTGTAGCTGTCCCGGTGAGGTTCATATGTGTAGCTGTCCTCGTGAGGTTCATACTTGTAGCTCTCTCGGTGAAGTTATTAACCCTGCCTGGCCTATGGGGCAAAATGCCCCCCTCCCCCAACTCCTACCAAACTTTCTACACTATCTCCGGAACGACAACAAATGGAGAGCTGAAACTCCGTGACTTTATAGTTTATCATATTAGGGTCATTTTGAGCCTATTTGCATGACCCCCCGAGCAGAGGATCATGAGAAAATTCCAGATGGCGACCACGTGGGGTACCCGAAAAGTGATTGTTTCATCATATTTCTTCAAAATTTCTACTTTTTCGCGATGAAAAGTGGACAAAAACTACTTTATTTCACGTCACATTAATATTTACTAATTTATCATGGAGTTTTTGCGGAGAAATTGTAAAAATTAAAAATTCAGAAAATCTGAACGAAAAATCGACCAAAAAATGCCGTTTTTGAAAATGACGTCACTGTGATGTCATCGAAACGGCAATCTTGGATTTTTGGCCCGATGGGCTAATGTCATGGCCTGATTGTCCGTCGTCCGTTGTCCGTCGTGCGTCGTCCGTCGTGCGTCGTCCGTAAAAATCTTCTTCTCTGAAACCGCTTGACCGATTAAGCTGAAACTTGGCATGCATGTTCTCCCCAATGAGTACACCAGAATTTGTTCATGCGGTGTCGATACGATTTTAAATATGGCTGCCATGGCGGCCATCTTGAATTTGCCAGTGAAATCATTATTTTTCGGTAACTACTTTCAAACTTGGTACACCGGTTGTACTTTAGGCCAATTTGAATATCCAATATGGCCATCTTGGATTTCCCCATGAAACTTTATTGCGATTTCTCAGGAACTGCTGCATGGATCTTTCTCAAATTTAGTACACAGATTCCCCTTGGAGTTTAGTTGTGCAAGATACCTTTTCTGCTCTGATTCGAAAAAGCCAATATGGTCACCAGGTGGCCATCTTGGATTTTCCTATGAAACTTTGTTATCGTGATTTCTCAGGAACTACTGCATGGATCTTTCTCAAATTTAGTACACAGATTGCCCTTGGAGTTTAGTTGTGCAAGATACCTTTTCTGCTCTGATTCGAAAAAGCCAATATGGTCACCAGGTGGCCATCTTGGATTTTCCTATGAAACTTTGTTATCGTGATTTCTCAGGAACTACTGCATGGATCTTTCTCAAATTTAGTACACAGATTGCCCTTGGAGTTTAGTTGTGCAAGATACCTTTTCTGCTCTGATTCGAAAAAGCCAATATGGTCACCAGGTGGCCATCTTGGATTTTCCTATGAAACTTTGTTATCGTGATTTCTCAGGAAGTACTGCATAGATCTTTCTCAAATTTAGTACACAGGTTCCCCTTAGGGTCTAGCTGTGCAAGATCTCTTTTGTGATTTGATTCAAAAATCCAATATGGCCCCCAGGCGGCCATCTTGAATTTCCCCATGAAATTTTATCGTGAATTCTCAGGAAATTACTGCATGGATCGCTTTGTCAAATTGGGTACACATATTCCCCTTGTGGTCCAGTTGTGCAAGATACATTTTTGGTCCAATATCCAGTATGACCGCATCTTGAATTTCCCATGAAACTTTGTTGTCATGAAATCTCAGGAAATTACTGCATGGATCATTTAGTGTTCAGGGGGAACAACAAAAGTTAAAAACTCATCTATTGCAGTCCTTTAGTAAAAATTTCTTACAGCTACTTTCTCCAGTTAGAGCCAGATGAGCTACAGTGCCGTGGCACTATCTTTGTTTACATTTTCTGGTAGAGCTTGGCCCGATACGGTTAAATGTAGCTGCCCCGGTGAAGTTCATACGCGTAGCTGTCTCGGCGAGGTTCATAAGTGTAACTGTCCCGGTGAGGTTCATATATGTAGCTGTTCCTGTGGTTCACACGTACTGTAGCTGTCCCGGTGAGGTTGATATTTGTAGCTGTCCCGGTGAGTTTGATATTTGTAGCTGTCCCGGTGAGCTTCATGCGTGTAACTGTCCTGATGAGGTTCATACGTGTAGCTGTCCCGGTGACGTGCATTATTGTACATCCGTATCGTCAGTGCCAATATATATAGAGAGAAAATATCATCAGAGATAAGTTGTATATAATAGGTCTACAATGCAGCCGAAAGCTTCAAGCGATGAATATTAATTCCAGTTATTATGTCCTCCTCCCCCTACCAAACTTTCTACGCTATCTCCGGAACAAACTGAGAACTGAGACTCCGTGACTTTGTAGTTTATCATATTGTGGTCATTTTGAGTCTTTTTGCATATTCCGAGCAGAGGATCAGGGGTAAATTCGAGATGACGGCCACGTGGGCATATCAAATTATGCAGAGACTGCAAGCTGGCCCCACGCAGCAGTTATTCGATCGTTTTTCAAATGTTTTTCATTCGTTAAGTCGGAATCTTGCTACGACGGTGTCTGGTTCGCTCTGGAAATTAAACTGGAAGTGTACTTGTATGTATTTAGACAAATATTAATAGTATCTTCAAATATGAACATTCTGTTCGACCATGTCTTCATAAAACAAGAGGGTGGAACAAAGAAAAACAATGTTGCCGTTCAGAAAAATATATTCGCTCACAGCGTATATATTGGTTAATAGTACCCTCAACAACAGATGTCAAAACTATTACAGTTGGTAAGATTCCCCCCCCCCCCCCCCCCAACCCGTTTTAAAAAGTATTTGAAGGTATACTGTTCGACATACATTTGAACATTTGAACGGGTCTCGACCAAAGGGAATTACAACTCATATAAGGGAAGTGAGAAGAGGTGCCGATACTGAGTCACATGGCTTCACAGTATAGTCTTCTGGTTAACCTATTCTAAAGCATATACCAAGAATCTAACGATTCCTGATATGTGTTGTATCTCAGGTACGCTTTTATTGTACCTGTTCATGTGGCAACTTGGATGACATAGCCACACGACCCCTAGCACCGGCATAAGCGGTATTAGATACAAATCTAGAGAGCTATGATGAAGATGCTCGTATATTGGTAATTGATGAGCTGTGTCGCTGTGACAACTCGTACACTGGGAATTGGTGAGCTGTATCTTCGTCAGATGAAAATGACGGCATTTAACACAAAATACTAGTCTGTAAAGCCCGATGTCGACCAAGCATCAACTTCCCACAAATGCCAACATATATCAAAGACTAAAATGTTTGTATAGGGGGCGGGCCTCGGGGCGAAACGTCCACCAGCAGAATCTCGCCATATACCTGTCAGCTCAGGGGCTAGCTCTCCTGTGGTTTCAGCGCACACGGTGAGCAAAAGGTTCACTGAATTGATTTCATTTCCCGCGAAACACCTTCTTTAAGATCATTTGATCTTTCGCGTGATCGGGCTCGCGTAAAAATGGCCATTTTGAACAGTCGTGCGTATAAATCACGTGAAAAGAAGATGCGTTTCATTGGCCTGTCGAAAAAAAACGGTTGAGCTGTTAGCTTACGTTCGCCGCACACGCTGAGGATTTGGCCTCGCGAGGCGAAATTATCAAACAAGTTTGATAATTTTCTCCCGGCCTCGCGAGGCCAAAAACTCACCATAAACTGCCCGCACACGAGAGCTAGTCTCTGAGCTGACAGGCAATTGAGGCCGTTAGCTCAGCTGATAGCTCTCGTGTGCGCCGGGCTTTATGCAACATTTCGGTCAAATCCTTTTCATATGTACCAGAAAAGTTTTATTTTCGTCATTTTTCTAAACAATTTCTGCTTTTCCGCGAGGAAAAGTGGGCAAAAACTATTTTATTACACATTACATTAATATATTCTAATTTGTCATGCAGTTTTTGCGAAGGAATTACATAAATAAAAAATTCGAATGATCTAACTGAAAAATCGATCAAAAATGCCTTTTTTGAAAATGACGTCTCTTTGACGTCATCAAAGCGGCCATCTAGGATTTTTTTACATTTTCTGATATAGCTTGACCCAGGGTATTCTGTTGTAAGTTTCAGCCCACTAGCGCAAGGAATAAGGAAAATAATTAAGAGGGCCAATTAAGAGGGCCAGAGATTACGAATCTCACAGAATCGCGTGGCAATCCACCCGTCGATGCGCCGGGGCAATTCTTCTATCTAGGAATTAAAGTGGAAAAGGGTGACTACGATAAAGTGCGTTTACACTACATGCTACGGAAGCATGAAAGAGCATCTTAGCTTGCTAACGTAGACATCCCTCAAGTCGTAGTCTGCATACCGAGGGCTTCAATCTGACACCCTGCATGACCTATTAGGACCAAGAATGATCCCTCAATCATTCAAACAAATCCACACGCACCCCAAAACGCCCGAGTTCGCTGCTACTCTTACTGATGACGTCACAAATGACGTAGACATTTCTCAAGTCATGGTCTACATGACGAGCCCTTCAAGATGAGACTCTCCATGACCCCTTACTACCCATACTGGCCCACCTAGACCGATTTGACTGGGGATTTTCCAGTTTTGGTGCTTTTTTTCCACTGTGCATGCGCAGATATGGCATTTCCACGACAGTCGGACTGTGCCACATATCCACTCAAGCAGATAAAGCTGCTCATGCCCCAGTTATTTATTCAGATGCCAGTTATCTATTCGCCCCCCAGCGGCGGATCGCGGAACTAACGATACCACCATGTAGGTATTGTATCGTTGTACATATGTACCAAGTTCGGTACCTCTAAATCACTTGCAAGAGTGTCTACCGCCCAGTTAATTATTCAGATGGCAGTTGCCTATTCGCCCCCTGTCGGTGGACCGCGGAACTAACGGTTCGACCTTTAACGAAATCAACGTCTCGTAGTATATGTGTGCACTTGATTCCTTGTTTCCCGTCAGCCGCCCCCATGTAATTTGTCCTACCGCTCGTTTTTTTTCCATTACTTTCATTTATTTTCAGTACTGGCGGCTTTTTCCTACTTTGATGCACTTTCCAAGTCCCGGGTGAAATGCGCAATTCGTGTCACTCGACCCGAATTTCATTCTAACCAATCTTACGGCTGGAAATATTCAAATTGTTCGTAGTATTCAATTAGTAGAGTACGAATAACTTATTGCAAGCACTGTCCCGATTGATATTTTCGGGTAAAATTTCACCAGAACCCTCAAATAAGGGTAAAATAGACCTGCCACTGGGTGGTAGTGACCTTCATGATACCATAATAAAGTTGCCAGAAATTCTTTTGTTCTACATTATTCTACCTTTTTGGCAACCAGCTGCACCTGTTCTTTCACTATCTGAATAATTATATTGTTTACAAGGGCAGATTATCTTGTGAAAATGGCATGGGGAAAGGTCTGTAACTGGTTTTCGGGTCCCTGTGTTACTGTAACTGAAATCCTAGCCGAAAGCGGACGTTCAAATTAGAAACAAAGTTTTGCTATCAGGCGGCTTCTTTGCCAAGCGCGGGTAAACTTGATATTTCAAACGATGTGTTTTACGAAACTCTTTTCAGTATTTCAGTCATTTCTAGCACCAAATTTTAGCGTACGTTTATTACCGGTCACTGGTGTTCCGTGTAAGGATCAACATGTAGTGGCTCCTGAGTTAAAATATTAACCGGTAATAAAGAAATGTGCACATGAATTATAAAAGCATTCTTTTTTGACCGTCACGACAATATACGAGGGAGAAACAATTAATTCCTTCAACAATTAATTTCGCCGAACAACGAAAACTGTTTCCGATATTGCGGCATTTAACAAGCATCGTAATTACGTCACCGAACTAGTTCGATCCGCAAAGAACGACTTCAAGCACAAGATAGCTGAGAAAATTGCAGCTGGTCGAATAGGTTCAAAATATTGGTGGAAACTGGAGAAATCTTTATTGAAAGACAATAATTCGACCTTTAACGAAATTCCTCCACTGAAACGTGAAGATGGTACTTTCGCTTATGACAGCAAGGACAAGGCAGATTTATTGAACTAATTCTTTACTGATATCACCCTTTTAAACGATTCGAACTCCAAACTGCCACCTTTGATACGTTACACTGAATACATTCACTGGCCTCGAAGTCTCGGCTAACGATGTATTTGAAATCTTTTCTAATCTTGATGTCACAAAAACTGTTGGTCCAGATCAGATTAGTCCCAGATGTCCTCGCGAAGGCAAAACAATTTTGGCTCCGGTACTTGTGCGCTTCTTTAACATGGTCTTTTCCCTGACTGCTGGAAATCTGCAAACGTCACACCTATTTTTAAGAAAGGCGATAGTTCACTCTGTTCAAATTACCGCCCGATTTCACTCCTAAGCTGCATGTCTTAGTAAAGTTATGGAGCGACTAGTGGGTCATTGTATATATAACTATGTAAAACATGACATTTCCCAGCACCAATCTGGGTTTCTTCCTTCGCAGTCTACCGTTACATAACTGCTTGAAATATAAGATGACATAGTCACAGCCATAGACCAACATAAAGAAATTCAATTTTTTTTTATATTTCTAAAGCTTTTGATCGAGTTTGGCATAGAGGGTTGATCCAAAATCTCAAACAGTTTGGAATTTCTGATAGTATTCTACAGTGGCTGGAGAGCTATTTGTAAAATCGATTTCAGACAGTAGTGCTAAACGGTAGAAAATCCAAATCCTTTCGTATACACGCTGGAGTTCCCCAGGGATCTGTACTCATTTTGCTCTTTATTAATGACCTTCCACGTGGTATTATCAACAACATATGTTTATTTGCCGATGATACATGTTTGTACATCATTTCTGACCAACTTAACAATGCTACCCCCAGCATTAACCATGATTTAAATTTAATAAGTAATTGGTCCAACACGTGGCTAGTCCAATTCAATGCTTCCAAAACTATCTCCCTTTTAATTTCAAGGAAAGTTGAACCAACCGTTGTTGATATTAACTTTGTTAACAATCCTGTAGTCTCTTCGCTCAACCACAAACATCTTGGGCTGACTTTCAATAGCAGGGCGAGCTGGCATAACCATATTGAAAACCTGATCATTACAACTCAACGTAAATTGTCACTTATGCGAGGTCTAAAGTACGTACTAGATAGAAAAAGTCTTGAAATCATGTACAAGAGTTTTATCAGGCCCTGCATGGAATATGCTGACATCATCTGGGACAATATAGACAATATACAAATAAGTTAGAAAATATTCAAAAAGAATGCCTAAGAATTATTACAGGCCTCACACGGAGTTCCTCGTCTCGGACTTTATATTCGCAGTCTGACTTCGAACAGTTACTTGTCAGAAGACGAATGCATCGACTCCTGATGCTATTTACAATAGTTCATGAGCTTGTCCCTCCAACCCTAATTCGACGAGTCCCACCCGCTACAGCGGACAGAAATCCATACAATATTCGCAACACAGGTCAATTCACGCCATACAGATGCCGTACTGAGCTTCTTCGAAACTCTTTCTTTCCAGCTACTGTTCGAGATTGGAATAGTTTACCTTCTTTTGTACGCAATATGTCGAGCCTTCTCCAATTCAAACGGCATTTACTCCAAATGTATCAAAAGCCTACTCCACCCACTTGGAACTATGTTGATCCTAAGAAACAAAACATACAACTTTGCCGTATCCGTAATGGTTGTAGCAACTTAAAGCGCCACCTGCTTAATAATCACCTGTCTGATACTGCCTCTGTTCAATAAAGAAAAGAGGTCACTAGATTTCAGACCCAAGTTCGTAAAGTTAAGATTTCTGTGTCCCAAAGTGCCACTACGGAAGAACTGAGACAAGGCTGAAGTTAGTGCAATGTACATATATTTACAAAAAGACGTCTCAACAATTCAATACAAAGCTGACCAACGAGGAGAGACAAATCAATAGAAATAATTATAACAGGAAAAAAATAGTCCCTAACACCAGTTAGGCAAACATAGTACCTTATACCGGCCGACCAGTGAATAACGCGGTAAACATCGTACCGGTGTTATTTTTCTGTTCGAAAAAGCAATTAACAAAGAGAACATAAAATACAGGTAAACATGGTACCTTCCGTCATGTCCTCCCGAAGTTGGCAATGATCGACAATCGACAATGTCTTATATCGGTGCAGCATTAAACCTTAGTCCTGATAGTTTGCATGGTCCAGTGCAATACAACATTCTCATGACGCACATACTAACAAGTGCGCACGGCAGGGTCAATAATTGTCATAATATTTACGTCGAACTTAAATAAAACAAATCAATGAAAGCAAAATGTCAATTTACTCCATACGCGATGCGGTTCTGCTTATAGTTCCAGTTTTATAGACGACTCGATGTCGTTGGCACCTTCACACAAAACGAACATGCTTTACTATGAATTTCCCCACTAAATGTATGATCAATACACAGTCTAAGGGTCCAGCCCTTACAATACTACATCATGTGCATGTGGCGCCCGCGATGAGACAGCCAAACATTTGTTGTTTGGTTGTCCTTTATTCAAAATGTTTGCAAACTTGACATCTACAGTAATGTTCATTCAGTCCCATGTCACAATATTCTTACGGGTGACAGCAAGAAAACCGGGCAGGAAAATATAAATATACACATTCACGTTGGCATTTTTATTGAGGAAACAAAAAGAATGGATTGATCTAGGCCGCGTCCTCCAACGTGTTCAATTCATATCATGTGGTGGCCAACTCGCACGGACACTGACGACACCCTGTATGCCTTTTACTTTTGTACTTCGTTCTATCAAGCTATTGTGATACCGAATTACAGCACTACAACCGGCAAGCCGCTCATCAAGTATATATACCTACCGTATTCCAATGTTTTCTGTAACGAACAATTGTTATATATATTTGTTTTATGTCAAAGCAATTTATTTTAGGAGACACACTAATGAGCTGCGCTCACTGTGCTCCAATTACTTTGTGTAATAAACGTTGTATAAACCAAAAAGAACAAACTCGATTAGTAGAAAGTCAGCATGAAGAATAAATATGTTTATTATACAGAATCTACATGAATGGTTGATACATGCGGTCCAATTGATTGAGTTGGTGAGCTAGGTAGCATAATTAGGATATAAAAACAAACTTGTTTTCTTAACTTCAATATTTTTTCATCTTTAGTCATAGTTACACGCAATGTATTGCCTAGCATGTGTGTATCTTTTTATTTCTGTCCTCTTAGTACCCAATCTACTGATCATTCCTGTGTAACACCACTGATATGATTGAAGACTAGTCAGCCGTTAAGTGTTACGAAAAGTTCATTATTCGGAATGTCTGCATTTATTGTACGCGTTATAAAGAGTTTTGTCAATGAAGACTTTGTCGAAATCAAATTCTGTTGTCATAGGTGATCTTGATTTTGAGATATTTTCCCAAGTGAAAATGTGCCTTTCCGTGAGAATGACCCCACCATGTTTCGCTTTGAACATGTTGAAATGTTTCGCTTTCAACATGTTGAAATCAGTAAATGCTTAGGCCAACCTCATTTGCTCAAGCCAACCTTATTTGGTCGACAACCTCAACATCATTCTGAGGATGGACGTGATGGAAATGGCAAGACTGACGCACATAAAATGCTCCCGTTGAAAAATTCTTAAAGCGGTAGTAGCGTGATTTTAATTGTTCTAGAAAACTGAACAGCATGATCACTTGTAACATTTACCAAATGATTTTCAAGTCGTGAAATCTTATATTTCTTATAGGGACCAATATTGTCAGATTCTTCAAATCGGTATAGTGAACAACATGAAGATGATAAATCACTGAGATGACGTCGAATAACGTGACCAGGTGTCCATGACGTCACGTTAGAAGCCGTCAATGCAATAAAAGTTCTAAGATAGGAGTATGACGTTGCAAAGCATCACGCCTGGAATGCCATGCGCGTTTTGTGACGTCATCTCAGGTACTGAAGCCAAGTGCAGGCGCGTTCAAGTTATTCAGAGAATGTCAGAAGTGTGATTTCAATGCCCGTGATATTAAAAAAATGAGGTCACAGAAAAACGTTCACCATAGTTGATCTCAACTACATGTACTAAATAACTTTTATCGAAATATGTTATTTGCTGAATATTTTTTAAATGACGCTACTACCCCCTTTAAACATTGCCAAATGACAGAATTTATTTCATTAAATGAGTAATAAACAATGAAAAGTCAGAACCCACCGGCATCACCTTTGACAAACAGTGTGACGGGAAACAAGGAATCAATTGAATCAATCTGTGGCAGACAGACATGCATACATTTCAGGACGGCTCATTTAATAGTATAGATATTTATGTCCAACATATAGTAGTGCCAAATGTATTAGCTCTCTCATTGGGCATCAACTGAATTATCAACCTCGCCACCAGGGGTCGCTCTCCTCTGGAAAATTGGCCGCTCCGACGAACCCTAGGACGACGCAACCTTATAAAACGTCAGTCATGAGTCATCTTAATGGCCAGTGTCATAACGCCATGACGTCAGAATAGAAAATGTTTCGCAAGAATGCATAAAGAGTTCTGGTAGGCTACGTCATCTTTCAGACGCGCTCGTAACATCCATGACGTCGGGACGTTGGCTTAATCTCCACAGATACGCTCTCGTTATGTTCTAAATTCTAGGGGTTTGTGTGCTATCCAATGACCGATCGTACTGCGGAGCGCCGTCCCAGAGCCTAGTAGGAAGGACAGGACCGGATAGCTCTGGTTTCGAGATTGCTGAATTATAGGCAAGAAGCATTATTCTCATATAACATGACCGTTTCCTATGGGAGAAAGCCATTGTAGAAAAATCGTCTACCATGAGCTGACGTCATGCCGTTACGTCACGCACTATTTTCATCGTCTGCTCGTTACAATGTTAATGTTTAGTGTCAGTCGACCAGCACTGAGTGAACTTTCACGCTACAGTATATTTGACTTGTTGCGTTGTTAATGATTGCCGCGGGTACATTTGTCATCCATGACATGAATTTGTAGAACAACGATATACTGCTTCGTTACTCACTGCCCGCTTTGCTTCGTCTCACTTTGAACTGAACAGTGAACTGTTCGTTTAACCGACACTATTTGTTGCCGAAACCCTACGAAGCCGCATGTCTTCACCAAAACCAACTAAATACTTGACTTAAGTACTCCACAAATGATTGACACATAGTTGCAGTAGCGGAATATTTCAACAATTTCGGTGTCATTAAAGTAGCGTATTACTTATAAAGATATTGTTCTCTTTTATTCATCGCTTGTAGCCTGGGTGTGATTTGGCCCATTCATGGACCAAAGTGCCCAATTTTTGCGCTTACAACATCGTCAGTCGAAAATGGGACGTCAACCTTTATTTTAGCTTCTCTGATATGTTATATGAGAAAAAAACTCTCACACTCGTTCATTTCTAGACGACTTTTCCCACAATCGTTTGAGAAAAATGTGCCCTGCACTCGCTAAAGCTCGTGCAGGGCACATTTTTCTCAAACTCGTGTGGGAAAAGTCGTATAGAAATGAACTCATGTGAGAACCTATTATTACCTGCGGCACGCAGGTCTACGGGAGGCTCGCGCTGTTGTTCTTGTTCTTGTTGTTCTTCATCTTCTTGTGACTTTTTGAAATACGCATGCGCTAAGAGAGTGTGATCTCTGCCACACTTTTCTTTTCAACCTCCGTTCTCACATAACAACCCTGTCTTCAGGCAAGTTGGAATTCATTTGCGACTATATTCGGTGGAACGAATTATTGCTTCGTTGATTTCCGTTCAGACATCAATTCTCTTACGTCAACACATAGGAAACTTCAGTCGCTTAAAAAAAAGCTTCAGACATTACCATTTTCACTGAACTGTTAAAGTACATGTATATACACTTTAAGATCCTTGAATTGCTTATATAGCAAGGAAGATGAGTCGCAACCGTGTCAGTGGTTCGGCTAATTTGCATATAGTCATAGGCGACTGTCTTAGTAAGTAGAAAAATACGTTCACTACTTCTAGTAATCATTTTATCTACCCAATCTAGATAATTCATAAATTGGTGAAGAAGTAGACAAGTAACGCATTATCATTATGATTAACATTGAATAATACTTGGTATCAAATTATAGATCATGCATCATAAAATCAAACGCAACAGTTACGTTTCAGAAGTTAGGGACAAACTCACCAACTTTTGCCGAATAAAGATGAGTAACTTATAGAAATGACAATTTAGTATCATGTTCAACTTTACCCCCAAGCAATTCGCATATATGGAAATATGTTTTGAAAGGAAGAATAATTTAACCCTCTGTGGGAATCGAAACAATAACCCTCCAATCCCTGGAGTTGCACTCACTGTCTTAGCGAAACCGACTCATTGATAATATACTCAAAACTGACTTCATGCGCAACTGGTTTTACAATACAGAAATCACTACTATTCTGTATTTAATGAGTTAGACAACCCTGTGAGCGAACAATACATCATAGTTGTGCAGTTTTTTTTGTGCGCATTCGGTTACAAGCATGAAATTTGGCACATAGCTATTTTGAATGATCTTCTTTCGGAACACAGCCTCTCTATTCTCATTCTCGCATGCCAGGGACTTGCTTCCCTGGTATTGATGTTCTCGTCCTCTTCGGCACTCAGAATCCCTTTAGATTCACTCCCGTAAATTCAATACTTATGTGTATCAGCAGATAACGGACAGGAACATATTGCATTTGACATCATTCTCTCAAGTCAGAGCCCATTTCTGCTAGAATTTACTGGTTCTACACTTCACAATTTACGTTACTTTGTCAATCAGTTTTACGAATGGAATAACGTCATATATTAGAAGATACTGACCATAAAAGCGATCTATTTGATCTCGTTGTCAAAAGCTAGGGCCTTGATATCCTGGAGGGGTTTTTTTAGTTTGATTTGTTTTACACAGATCTTGTTTAGTGAACTAGTCCTGATATTTCGTCATTAAATCACCTTCGGAATGACTTAGTGACAAACATATTCGCGAATTGAGTATAGGGAGATATCCATAGATAGGGACGAGAAATGTTTCTTATTTGCAGAATTTGATTTAAAAAAAAAGAAATTAATAAAATTAGCAACCTTCGAAAAGGCTTGGCCAAACATGTCAGATGAGATGATATATCATGAGAATTAAATAGTTAATCATTTATATAGAAGGAGCAAACCATGTCTGGGTATTGACTTGCTGCATGGAAAAGAGTGGCAAGGTATTCAGTTTGCAGATGACACGTAAATGCAGAAACTTAATTAATTATTCTAATCGAATATCAAGACTGTCACAAGCCTCAATTTGAATAGTGAAAAGTGTCATTATGCCTCTTGGACAGTTCGATAAAGCCTTCAACCCCATTCCATAGTTTCACAGATCAAAGAGATAGACCTGATACTAAATTCATTGAAAATTAACTTTGAAGGAAATATAAATTTTCCATTTTGCTCGGCAAAGTAAGCGAGAAGAGAGACTGAAGCGCGTAGATTTTCGCGCAGTGATTATATCCTTGACATTTATTTGGGTTTCCAAATATGTAAAAGCCTTTTTGATTTGCAAAAATCAACGGCTTAACAGAATGTTTTGAAACTTGGCATACATGATACTTGTACCAAGACATTGCGATCATTGTGACTTCGTCTGTCAATTCAGTATAGACGACGGGGACCAGTCAAAACCGTTGGATTTTGAACGGGGAAGGTGAATATATATATGGTATCAGACCTATTACGCAATTCCTACAATTGTGGATGAGATGTTGAAATTACTTCCCTTGGCATGAAAACACTGGCAGATGGCGCTTTTTTTCTACAATTACCACTACTTCCGCTGATATGCCTTTCACTGTATTATTGCCACTGCCGCAGGTTTTGACTACAATGTAGTCATTTCCCACTTGTATATTTAAAGAATCCTACCACAAACGGTTCCATCTGTGTATGTGTGTTGATGAAAAGGAATTCACAAAGCAGTCCAAGAGGAAATACAGGATTTAGTTAAACACATATCCCTACCTTGTAAACCAAAGCTGCTTCAACATCCTCCGGGTAAACCTCAAATCCTCCGTCGATATGATTAAAACCAATTTGAGAAAACACTCCCTATCTACGTTGACGGTGATTAGCGACAAGACAGACAAAGAGCATTTGTTCGGCCAGGTTGGGACAGAAGGCAGTCTGGCCAATTGTCTCAATGTTGTCTCCATATATATGCTATTAAAGCTGATTCCAGTCATCCATCGAAACAGCCCAAGGACCTGCAACTGAGGACTTGCTAGCTGACATGTACTTCAAATAGGTCGTGTGAGATGTCAAGCTCTGGTGAAAAGAGTCCGGCTCGACTGGTGTGTAGTGCAAGTGCTGTCAATCGGCCCATGGGCAGTCGGGAAGTAGTAGGAGAAGGGAATTTGAAGGAACGTTTTGAGGTCGAAGTGGATCATCCGTGGTCAAAATGGGTCTTGTGAGTTGTCAGCATTATATATGTAAGGAATCCAACCACAAACGGTCCCATCTGTGTATGTGTGATAATGAAAAGCAATTCACAAAGCAGTCCAAGAGGAAATACAGGATTTAATTAAACACATATCCCGACCTTGTGAACCAAAGCTGCTTCAACAACCTCCGGGTAAGAAGAGTCCGACTGAACTGGTGTGTAGTGCAAGTGCTGTCAATCGGCGCTTGCGCAATCAGGGAATAGTGGAAAAGGGGCATCTGCCTGGACGTTTTGGAGTCGAGATGGACCGCCAGACATTTCATATTGAAGCGCTCATGAGCTAGAGTCCGATTGGCGTGGTGTATAGTGGAAATGCCGTAAATCATGAGCTAGAGTCCGATTGGCGTGGTGTATAGTGGAAATGCCGTAAATCTGCCCATGCGCAGTCGGGAAGTAGTAGGAGAAGGGCATTTGGTGGAACGTTTTGAGATCGAAGTGGACCATCCGTAGTCCAAATGGGGCTTGTGATTTGTCAGCTTTGAACACTCGTGAGGGAGAGTCCGACTGGAGTGGTTTGTAATGAAACTTGTCCCTAATCTCCGAAGCGCAGTCGGGGAATAGTAGGAAAGGGCTTTTGAGTGGACGTTTTGGGGTAGAGATGGACCATCCGTGCTCCAAATGGGTCGTGGGAGGTATCATTGTTCGTGGGGTAGAGTCAGACTGGGGGTGATACACGCATGAGTACTGGAGGCAGTTTCACAGGTGCAGAGGGGCGCGTTCGGGACGACGATAGTTTGTGTATATATGTGGGTGTGGGAGAATGTATTTCGTGCAAGTGGGCTGTGCAGGATGGTGCGCCCTCGTGGTCAAACTGGGTTATGTCGAGTCAAACTGGGGTGGTTTGAATTGAAAGTCTTATCATTGTGCGCATGCGCATTCGGGCAGTAATAGAGTAAGAGTGTATTTTTGGATACTAAGGGGGCGTTGGAGCAATCTAGGGCTATATCTCGTCGAAATATTGCGTGCAGGGATTGTCTAGTTGAAGTTTTCATCAATAAAAACAAGTTCAGCAATGCTCATTTAGTTTATTATCTCCAATGTTACATCATACAAAAACTGTAGGAGCCGTTCTGGGTATGTTCATTATGGTGTTTATTCACAGAATATAAAAAAAAGAAATATCAAACACCATGTTTTTATGAGTTCAAGCGCCGTAATATTAGGTACAACTGTTTACAGAGCTGACTTTAACGATCATTATGCAGACAATAGAGTATATACGGCATGTTACGGTATCTACCAATGCATGTCATAGGTGAATACGTTCAGCCGATCGATGAGGTAGTGGATCAGCTTGATTACAAAAAGGTGACATTGATCTCCCTGTCTGCGATCCATTGGGTGACGGGGCGTTGGAGGGACCATTCCAAAGCATCATATTGGGCGACTTGAGCCAGCAACGTCTCCAGTGACGCAAGATTAATGGTGGTGAACGGTTAAACACTCAGATGTTAATGCTCGGACTTGGTCTGTCTCCTTCTGCCGCAGCAAATAGCCGAACCCCATATTCAACCGAAAAGCGATGGACTGGTCCAAGTAAATGGCTTACGTTATCTTGAGTAGGGCGATCACGATGTAACACATTGTCTGGTCATGGACCAGTGACCCCGGGGAGATGTCACTTACTGGATGGACGTCCGGTAAGAGATTGCTGGGGACATCTATTGGGTCTTCCTGAAAATGTTCGATGTCAGGCGTATGATACAGAAGCGTATCGCCGAGGTCCGGCTTGACATCCAGGGACTCCTCGACTGAGAGTATAGGCGGACTGGGCATGGGATCGTTGCTCGGAAACCGTTGGCCAGGTTGTGTCTTCCGGGGTGTCTCTCTGGGTTCCTCTGTATAGTCGGGTGGCGTAAGGCCAAGATCGTGACCGACTGGAATAAAACACCATATTTGGCATAGAGGCTCATTTGGACATGAGAAATGATCTCAGGAGAGGTGCCCATTTCTACAGGAGATGGAAGGCCCTTAATTTCCATAAATCCAATATGGCCGCCATAATATCCAGTAGCCGCGTGTTGGCGACTATTTGACAACTTGAATCGACTTTTTTACACCAAATTGCTTTTCTACGGGCATGAATGACACAACAAGAAAATAATAACGAACATTGAAAACTTTATTACCTGATAAATATCCAATATGGCCGCCAGAGCGTCACCAATAATGGCATTATTGCCATACACATCTATATGTGTTTGTACACATGCTAATATATATCATATTTTTATATAAAAGCTTCATTGAGAGGTTTCTGTACACGTAGCTCTGTTATAATTGACTCGATCAAGCACGGATGGAGGTTATTGGCTATTTTCTTTTCTACAGATATCCAATATGACCACCAACGCCCCATCCTCATAACTGATTATCGGTACTAAAAACCAAATCTGTTCCGAAGGATCAAACCTCAGGTTATCGTACATGCCACTATTGTCAAATTTTGCCAACTGGATTCGTCTCTGCTCCTTACATGCAAATTAGCATGTGTAAATCCAGCGGCAAAAGGGGTTACTCTTACAACACCGGTAAACCCGATCAGGCTAAAAACGGTACTAAGTAACTGAGGTAGATTTACTTGTTTCAAGTTTCACAAACGGTTTCGATATTGGGCACTTGAGAAACCATGCTTTTACTCTCTCGCGTAATCTGCTATGCGAAACTCTGTTATCGTAGAAGCTAAATTAGACAAAGAGTTGTCGAAAGGTCGAGTTGCTGGTCCCTTCTCAACTCCGCCGTTTGACAATATGGTTTGCTCTCCATTAGGCTTAGTCCCCAAAAAGGAACCTAATATTTTTAGGGGCTCTCGGTGACCAAGTGGTCTGAGGCGCATTGCTGGTGATCGCTAGCCTCACACCCCTGAACCGGCACGCATTCGAGCACCACAGGTGCATAACCAGTTACTTTCCGACAGGCTGGCGGTGGTCCTCTCCAGGTGTTCCGGCTCCCTCCACCATTAAAACTGACTGGCACCATATGAGTGAAATAACCTTGAGTGTGATATTGAACCAAATCCCCTCCAATACTTTAAGGTGATACACGATTTATCCTACTCTGGGAAGTCTGCCTTGTCCGCCTTAACGGTGCGATACGTGTCATTAGATATCGCGATTGTTCTTGTTAAAAACATGGCTCTAAAGTTTGATGGCAAAATCAATTTAGAGGATGCCTTCCGCATCATACCTATCGAGGCAGCGAATTACTCATTATTGGGGTTTACCTGGGGCGGCAAGTATCGTTAGGATCGGTGCCTCTTGTTGGAATGCTCTACATCCTGTAAAATATTTGAGAGCTTAATCCGTTCTCTGTAATCGTTTATGACTACAAAATTCGGCATATCAGGCGTGACCCACATACTGGACGACTTCATCTTCGTCAGTCCAAAGGCGCTAGCCAATGTTCTATAGCTCTTAACATGGGATTCAACTAAACTCTAGAACTATGCAAGCATCATTTCTATTTCAAGTTCAAAAAACGAAAACGCATGCTCGCGCTGCAAAAAGGTAACCCTTATGGAACTGCAGTCTCTCATTGACTCGCTCAGCTTTCCCTGTAAATTCGGGACTTTAAAAAAAGGTTCATCACATGCTCACCATCATATTCGCTTGAATAAATCTAGAGCCTAGATACCTGGCTTGTATTCCTGGGGTTCCTGTATACTTGGCTTGTATTTCAGGGTATCCTCTGATGTGATCAAATCCGATCGAACTGTTTTCCGACGGTTTTGGCGGCTATTTTTGGGTCCTCGCGGATGGCTCAAGAATGGTCAATACATCTTGCCCACTTACATATCACGGTCAATGTCAAGCCATTGTGCTTGCTGTGGAAATTTGAAGCCACAAACTGTCTTTCGTTGCTGATGAAATTAATGCGTCAGTTAGTAGTTGTCTGCCCTCCACATAATATTCTGTACAGATCAAAACATATTTCGGAACAATCTAACGATATTCCTGACAAGCTCCCGCGGTTACAATTTCAGGAAGCGCTGTTCTCTAGACTCTCCCGCTACCCAATACCCTGTCTGTTTCCGACTCTTTGAAGCAGACAGCTAGAGTTCTTCAGACGGCATCCCTTGCTTTCCTTGACAGTATACATGCGCGCGCATGACAAGTATATAGAGATTTCCTCAATAACACTGGTCACTGGTCAGTGTACCACAAAGATATTCCTCGTCTCATCGCTACAGGCCCTCCAGCTTAGGGCAGCATGGTTTGTACCATGCTTGTCTGGCAAAGAAGGTAGATTAAAGTGCCAAACAAATTAGGCTCTCTGACGATCCATTGTGATCGACAGTGTCTGTAGAGCCTAAATTTCAAAAGTCGAAATTAAGTTTTTTTGGTAGTTTTTGTTAGGTTTTTTGGGGGGTTTTGCTAGGGTATGTTTGTTTGGGTCATCGTTACCGTGTGACCAATAAGGTTAGGTGCGACGTTAAACTTCAAACAACCAACCAACTCATCGGTACAGTTGGTTTCCTTCATAGCATTCTTGAATTTCCACAAGTATGCCACTCGCATCGGATATCAGTTATGTGGCAGCAGGCACAATGTGGCAGCAGTAAACGACCCTGCTCAGTTATTCCTTGCCAAAAATTATACGGGGTCGGACACCAGGCTGCCCATAACTAAGGATATCCTTCATAAGATATTTGATGCTGTACCCGACATTGTATCCATGTCATTCTTTTACGAGCAATGGTCTTGGTAGCATTTCAAGCATTCTTACGCGTTGGTAAATTGACAGTTCGTTCAGAACAAGACAGCAATATCAATGTTCTTTAATACAACGATCTCTTCCTCCGATCAGTTTGGTCCATTACAAGGCATGAACATTATTATCCGCGACTTCAAATACAACATATCAAGATCATTTGTTTATATCATCATAATGTTAAATATTGTCCAGTTCGAGCAATCCGATTACATATTTCACATCCGAGAAAATTTCTAGAAGGCGCGTCCGTTACAGCTGCCTATTTCTCAGCTCATGTAATAAACGGAATCTCTTTAATCGGCATTGACCCTCTATCATCGGTCATGGATTTCGCATTGGCGCTGCCACTCATCTTCAGCAACAAGAATCTCGAATAACATATTCAAAAATGGGTAGATGGAAGTCCAACGCTATATTATAATGACACATTTCACTTGGAAGCTATGCAATGTCCAGTCACGGACTGCATTGTATTGTAGCCCCAACGAATTTATTGCATAAATAATGATCTGGTTCAACTTGACCCAGTATGGCAATGGTCAGTCAGGGGATGCCGTGCAATCTGAATCAGTTATATCCGATTGTTTTCTAATATTTACTGTATACACAACAAAAAATAATAATTTAAAATTTTGAATCAAAAATTCGTCAAAATTGACAATTTTTTGGTTCTGACGTAGCAGTGACGTCATTATGGCGGCCAATTTTTACTGTTTTGCATTTCTCGCTAGACCCTTGCCAACACTATTAGTAAGATTTTTCAGACTCCTACCCTAGAGATAACGAATATATGATGTTTCAAAAATCGTGGGGTAAAAATTGCCATTTATAGGCCCAAAATGACCCCAGGCATCTAATGGGCCACAAATTGCCTCCTGGACCTCGAAATCGGGGGCACCCCTTCTGATATTGTTCTCGGTGTCTCTGACGACACGTGTGCCAAATTTGGTGCTTTGTTCCACTCTGTCACGGTAAAGTGAAAATCTGGACTTAAGCCACCGGACTAGTAGTGGGAAGTTTCGTGGTGGCGAACCATGAGTCACACGCTGGTGCTGTATGAAGAGTTGACCACAATCGTTACTTTGTTCCGTCGCTCCCTCGTGGAGTGACTGTTGGTGGCGCCGTATAGTATCCTCCCGATTAAATGACCGTGCACAGGTTATACAAGTATATCGTGCGCCGTTGTGATTGGAGGACTTGTGGGGTCGCAAATCTTGATCTCAGGTCGTATAAGAGAACATGTGGGCTGCGTATAAGGGAATGCTGAAAAATCCGCTACCTTTATAAGCCTGTACGCCACAAGAAATCTTCTACGGTGTTCTCTTCACAAATCAGACATTCGCCGTCCAGTACAGCCTAAGAGCTTCAGCTGCAGATACGCTCTGTTGCGCACTTGATACATGCCCACCCCTCTACACTATAGAGGTGGGTATGTGTGCCCTGGAGATCCATGGAGTGTATCCACAGAATAAAATTGATAGAAATGACGTCATCTGTGACGTCATTCGTGAAAGAGAAAGCGAAATACGGTCCAGCGAGTAGTGCTATCACCATGCCGAGGACCTAGATGTACTGGCGTACGACTGGACTCCAGATCATATCAATATTAAAAAAAAATCTAAAAAATCTCTTACCTGTCTTTCCGTGTAGTATGTACAATAGGTTGCAAACACAATCAATGGGTTATCAATGCCCCGTGCTTGAACAGAAATGTGGAATTCTAATTTTAAACTAGGTAATATAGACCAGTCAATCAGTTGGCTAGGGAAATATCCAATCTGTGACATAGGATGGGGCCAAATGTAGCCATATGGGTATTCAGGGCGTACATACTGTGACATGTAAAAGCATAAAACAAATGTATCACTATATATGGCTCATTATGCCCATGATATCCAGCATTTGTCAGGATGGCCGAGTGGTCTAAGGCACTAGTCTGAAGATCTGATGCACACATGTGGGAACGTGGGTTTGGGTCCGTCTCCTAACACGCACTCTTTTGTTATACTTCGCCATCTTGTAAAAGCGTTGTACAAATATAGCACTATATATGAATCTTTTATGACCACGATAAGCAACGTTTGCTAGGATGACCGAGTGGTCTAAGACGCCAGTCTCAAGATCCATGAAATTTCATTCCCCGGGGGCATGGGTATACTGATCTAAACATGTGGGCGTGGGTTCGAACCCCTCTCCTGACACGCGCCATTTTACTGGTCACAATAACCATATCCAGATACCTACGCGGTGTGTTTGGGCAATCTACGGGTATATCTCATCCAAATGTAGCGGGTAGGGGTGTCGTATTGAAGCGTTCATCAATGACAACTAAGTTCAATCAGCATAATCTACCCACTGATTCCTGTCCGATAATATTGGCCTGTACGCCCCAAACTAAGTAGTGTTAAATATATTCGGGCCCATACTGCGATCGTACATGTACTGGTGAATTTGGGTAAAATCTGACCAAATTTAATCAATATTTTCTGCAGTTGGTAACATGATCAAATTTGAACTGCTTACTTCAAACCCTCCTTGGTGAAATTCCACGAAGGGATTTCTTCGAAAATATGCAAGTAATTCCCTGAAAGTGTAGGGGAATCTGGAGAACAGTTTTTTCTATTGATTTGGGGCTGTACTCCAGAAATATTCCACAACCATATTATGGATAGTATTATCCCAAATCAGGATTCCTAATTTCTCAGGGGAATATTCCCCGACTGTAGCACCGAAGCATATTCTGCCACTCTTGGGGGTATTCCGGTAATACGCTAATAGCTTCCTAAAAATTCCTCCAATATTCCAAAATTCCAAAAATAAATCGGAGGGACATTCCTTAACGTTGCAAGGAATTCCATTTTAGAAGAATTAACACGATATCGAGTATAAAACATATGTGTACTCCCTGTGATGACAACACAGCATCCTATGAAACATCTTGCATTTCGAAATACATAATAATATCCAACGTGTAAATATGGTAGGTGCTGAATGTACTAGCTCTCTCATTGGGCAGCAACTGGATTATAGGCAAGGAGCATTATATATTTCCATCTGTGTGATAAAGAAAAGGGAATCACAAAACAGTCCTCGAGGAAATACACGATTTAGTTGAACGCAGATCCCGATCTTGTAAATCAAAGCTGCTTCAACAACCTCCGGGTAAGCACCAAGTCATCCGTCAATATGATTAAAACCAGATCTGAAAACCACTCTCTATCCACGTTGTCTGTGATTTAGCGACAAGGCAGACAAGGAGCGTTTGTTATGTGGAATTTTTAATCAGGTTGAGACAAATGCTAAACAAAAGGCAAATACATATCAGAAAAATTATATAGCCTAAGAGGCAGTTTGACCAATGGTCTCATATTTTTGTCAATGTTGTCTCCATATATATGATATTATAGTTGATTCTAATCATCCGTTTACTGGCGCCGGTACCCATCTAAATAGCCGAAGGACCTGCACGTGAGGACACGCTGGCCTACTTAAATGAAGAGGTCCCGATATCCTGCCGTATAGCCGTTTCACACCTCAGTGATCCTACGCGCCTAGTCATAGCTCTCCCTATGCTGATATATAAGAGAACGGGTTTGAACTGACAAAACTGACTGGAATTAGCCGAATATGCCTTATTTATTTATAATTTTCCTAGTCGAAGATAAGTGTAATAATATACGGACGTTAGATCAAATCTTGCTAACTTAATTTTGGAAGCATTTACAAAGGATGCCAAATCGTTTATTTTCACATACGATGTTTAAACAAACAAAAATTGTGAAAAACAACTATCCAAATAAATTTCTTTGATAGGCATTTAGAAGTCGGCGTATATAACACAAGGCTATTCTATGGATAACAACTTCTTTATTGCTGTAGAGCTGACGTTTCGTTGGAGATACTTCCAACTTTTTCAAAGCTAATGAAACTACATTGATTGAAATTGTAGTGTAAGGGCCGCTTCCCATTCGGATTTCGCGGCCCATCAACTCAATGTTTTATTTGAATTTCGCGGTACATTTCTTTGTTGTTTTTTTAATATCTTTTCCAGCGCTAAGTATATAAATAAATAAATAAATGAATAAATAAATAAATAAATAATAAATAACAATGAGAGATTAGTAGGAGATATAAATAGAAGTAAATAAGAATCGCTATGTACAAGTTCGTAAGTCTCTTTCTGGTTTTTGGTTAAGTTATACTAGTAAATATGAGTTCACTGTAATCGCGTGGATGATTCCTTTGTCTTGGTACCCCTTTGTACGCACAAAGCCGTCCAGAAAATACTGGGACAACCATGGGCGTCTTCAGGATTTTTCCTAACGACGCCCTTGGGAACAGGGTGGCTTCTTCCAGAAATCTGTGCCTATAACAATTGCTTGGAGTGTGTATTGGGGCACAGGACGGCAGGTCTACGTCCTACATTGCGTGAAAGTCAAAGGATCATATTCTGTGTTGAGGCGACAGTTCGGTGTCATCTATGGGGTAGCGTGTCGGTGGTTTAGGATTTGGTATTCTGGTTGCTCAGTTCGGTGGGGTAGCGTGTCTGGCGTGGTACAGGGTCGAGTATTCTGGACGTTCTTGTGGACCGACGATGATGATCTTCATCATGTTCATCCCCATTTGGTGCTGTTTTATAATATTTGTCGTCATCGGTGTTCTGTTTCATGGTTGGTCTTCCTCGTCTGTGGTCTTCAGTGTGCTGTGCCTGTATTACAAAGAATAGAAGAGTTTGTAGTTTCTTGTTTTCTGGTGTTATTTTTTGCCACCGACTGGCACTATCGTGATCTAAGTGACACATGATCAATAGCAATAATTAATTAGGTACTAAATATTATAAATAAAAATATTATTATAATTAAAGCCGATTGTGAATGTTTGATATAACCTCCAGTCTTCTGCCCCTGCTAGAAAACCGGACGGTTAACATTCGTTAACGAGGGTTGGAAATAAGGCAACACAATTTGGTCGGAGCTCATTATTAGGAGCTTTTAATTTGATCAGTGAATTTGTCTATGTTATTGCTATGGCATTTTGATTGGTTAGTGTCCATTTTTGATCAGTCATTTCTGATCACTGACCCTTATTTCCGCCCCTGTAAAATAGTTTTGACTCTAAGCGTGCTACATTTATTTAAATTTGGTCCGAGGTTTCTTGGTGTAACCATAAATGGTAGAGTGATAGTCAGTCGATTTGATGTAAGCTAGTAAGGTGGAGTATACTTTGTTTATAAGAGGTGGTTTAGGATTTAATATAGAAGCCAACGACAGAGGGACATTTAGGTTTTTGAGTTCGTTTTCCAGTGTGCGGCGATAGAGGTCATGTTTTGGGCATTTGAGTATAAAATGTTCTATCGTTTCTTCTTCGTTGTTGCATGAGGTGCATAGTGGTGATGTGTTTTTTATTAGCTTAGAGAGGTGTGATTTTAGTCCTGTTTTGCCTAGTCTTAATCTTGTGATGATGAGGCGTTAGTTTTCGTATCTATAGTGTTGCAAAAATCTTCCCAGCATCTTGATTTGGCTTCTTTGACACTTTTTTCTGCTATTCTTTTCAGTTCCTTATATCTTTCATGATCACTCTGGAGCCGACTTTTTTTGAATTTTCTGAGCGCTTTTTTCTTTGCCGCGATGTTCTTTCCACACTCTTGGTCCCACCAAGGCACTGGATTTTTGTTGGGCCGCTTATTCGTAACTGGAATATGTCTTTGTGCTATGTTTAGAAGTTTGCTGGTTATATTTTCATTGAAAGTCTCTATGTCATCAATCGTCATGAATTAGTCTTTGGCAATCGTTTTGGAAGCTTCCCTGTCTGCCTTGGAGTATTGGAAGCGTGGGAGAGGGTCTGTCTTTTCAAAATCTGGTTTCATGCTAAATTTAGTTAGGATTGGAAAGTGGTCGCTGTCTAGTGTATCTGGTAAAACTTCCCATTCTGATTTAACTGCTAGTTCGGGAGAGACTATTGTTAGGTCAATTGCAGTGAGTTTACCGGTTCGCATACCTATTCTCGTCCCTTCTCCTGAGTTCAGGAATACGAGGTTATTATCATCTAACCATTTTTCTACTGATTTAGCCCTATCATCTGACGTGGTGCAGGTTTCATCCCAGATTGGATTATGGCTATTATAATCTCCGCAGATTATAATTGGCCAGTCATATTTTTGGGAGATTTTGTTAAGTTCTTTTTGTGATATTGTTTTTAGAGTGCCAGGGGAGTACAGGTTCACTATATTTATAGGTTTATTATTTTGGAACACCCGTATAGCTTGCCATTCGAGGTCTTCACTTTCTGGGCTCTTGTCTAATTCTAGCTGTATGAGTTCTTCCTTTGGGCCGTTTAGTCTGTCTTGTCTATATGGCGTATATCCCTTTATTGCAAATTTATTTTTTCCTGGCTTAAGAAATGTTTCTTGTATACATATGATGTCAGGGCTTATTTCATTTACTAAGATTTTGAGATTGTCTCCGTGTTTTGCAATGCCATTTGCATTCCATTGTAGTACGGTGAGTTGTTTATTGAAAATTGGGTTGTTGTGTATTACGCGGTGGGTCTAACCTATTGTCCCAGGTGTTCTCATATAGAGGTGTTGAGGGCGTTATTGTTTTTCTTGGGAGTTGATGTTTTTCTTTTGTATTTTGGATTGAATCCCCATGCTATTATTTCTTTTGGGTTAAATTCCCAATTCAAGAAGTCTTGGGCAATGCGGGCTATTATGTCAGCTTTGTTCGTTTTGGGGTTGGCATTGTGGACTGAGTTAATAACAATGTTAATAAAGCCTAGGAAATCGATTTTACTCATGCTAATTGTTTCGGGTTTGTCCGCGGTTTCTGACTCCATTGTTTGGTCTGTCACTGGTGCCTTATTGTTAGTTGCTACTTCGCTCACAGGTTTTCGCAGGTCTATTGTTTCTCTGAGTTTCTGATTCACCTTTGTTTCTCTGACTGCTTCTGCGTAGGAGATGCCTTTGTCTGCTCTAATATACTGAACTGCTTTAGCATTTTTGTAGTAAATACACCCTTTCCAAGCTGAGCTATGATTCTGCTTGCAGTTTGCGCATATTTTATGGGTTTCTGTGCAGTGCTCGTAGCTATGGGGCCCTGGACATTTGGGACATACAACACTGGCTTTGCAGTTCTTAGCTGAGTGAGAAGAAATCTTTTGGCAATTAAAACATCTTTTTGGGGTTTCGTAGAAGGGCTTGACTGTGATGTTACGGAACCATAGGCAGACAGTATCTGGAAGTTTATTTCCATTGAATACTAACATTATGCTAGTTATCCGTTTTGTCCTTTTGCAGTCTTTTAGCGAATACTACATTTTGTTTGGAGAGAGTAGTTCTAATATCGTCTAGCCTAACACTTAGATCAATTCCATAAATTACGCCTTTGCATTGCTCTCTTTTTTGTTGATACTGTTTTACTGAGACGGGTTTGCCAGCTAGGAGGTCTAACCGAATTCATATACTGTTTTTACGTCTCCGGCTTGTTGTTGGATGTCTTTTGCAACTTTGGCTTTGGGCAAGCTCGTGGCTTTGATCTGAGTAAGGCTGTGTATGATCGCCACAAAATTTAAAAGACTAGGCCTTTCGGGTAGGGCTCGCTGTTTTTTGGTGGGTGGGGATTTTTTAGTGTTGATTTCTGAGAGCTTCCTTTTAGGTGTTTTTACGGTGGATTGGGAGGCTTCCATTGTTTGATTTGGTTTTGTTTAGATCAGGACTAGTTGTTATTTGGTAAGGAGTGACTTTAGTGATAGGAAATATTAGTCTAGTTGCAAAAATTCAATTCAAAACTTAGCTCTGGCTGGCTGGTTTCTCCCGCTGTTTGTTGTTGTAGTTTAGGTAATCCTGTAACGCCCGGGGAACAAAGACCGCAGAGGAACACAAAGGCTGGGAAAGCTGGGCTGGTTTGGCAGAACACAAAAACACGTCCGTTCACTTTGAGCGCTGAGCTGAACTATGTGACTACATTGATTGATTGAAATTGTAGTTTAAGGGCCGCTTCCCATTCGGATTTCGCGGCCCATCAACTCAATGTTTTATTTGGATTTCGCGGTACATTTCTTTGTTTTCTTTTAATATCTTTTCCAGCGCTAAATATATAAATAAATAAATGAATAAATAAATAAATAAATAATGATAGATAACAATGATAGATTAGCAGGAGATATAAATAGAAGTAAATAAGAGTCGCTATACAAGTTCGTAAGTCTCTTTCGGGTTTTTTGGTTAAGCTATACTAGTAAATATGAGTTCACTGTAGGTCTAATCGCGTGGATGATTCCTTTGTCTTGGTACCCCTTTGTACGCACAAAGCCGTCCAGAAAAAACTGGGAGAACCATGGGCGTCTTCAGGATTTTTCTAATCGACTTCCCTAACGACGCCCTTGGGAACAGGGTGGGTTCTTCCAGAAATCTGTGCCTGTAACAATTGCTTGGAGTGTGTATTGGGGCACAGGACGGCAGGTCTACGTCCTATATTGTGTGAAAGTCAAAGGATGATATTCTGTGTTGTGGCGTCATTTCGGTGTCATATATAGCGTGTCTGTGTGGTTTAGGATTTGGTATTCTGGTTGCTCAGTTCGGTGGGGTAGCGTGTCTGGCGTGGTACAGGGTCGAGTATTCTGGACGTTCTTGTGGACCGACGATGATGATCTTCATCATGTTCATCTCCATTTGGTGCTGTTTCATAATATTTGTCGTCATAGGTGTTCTGTTTCATGGCTGGTCTTACTCGTGTGTTGTCTTCAGTGTGCTGTGCCTGTATTACAAAGAATAGAAGAGTTTGTAGTTTCTTGTTTTCTGGTGTTATTTTTTGCCATCGACTGGCACTATCGTGATCTAAGTCACACATGATCAATAGCAATAAATAATTAGGTACTAAATATTATAAATAAAAATATTATTATAGTTAAAGCCGATTGTGAATGTTTGATATAACCTCCAGTCTTCTGCCCCTGCATGAAAACCGGACGGTTAACATTCGTTAACGAGGGTTGGAAATAAGGGAACACAATTTGGTCAGAGCTCGTTATTAGAAGCTTTTAATTTGATCAGTGAATTTGTCTATGTTATTGCTATGGCATTTTGATTGGTTAGTGTCCAAATTTGATCAGTCATTTCTGATCACTGACCCTTATTTCCGCCCCTGTAAAATAGTTTTGACTCTAAGCGTGCTACATTTATTCAAATTTGGTCCTAGGTTTATTGGTGTCTTGGTGTAACCATATAGTATTAAATGGTAGAGTGATAGTCAGTCGATTTGATGTAAGCTAGTAAGGTGGAGTATACTTTGTTTATAAGAGGTGGTTTAGGATTTAATATAGAAGCCAACGACAGAGGGACATTTAAGTTTTTGAGTTCGTTTTCCAGTGTTCGGCGATAGAGGTCATGTTTTGGGCATTTGAGTATAAAATGTTCTATCGTTTCTTCTTCGTTGTTGCATGAAGTGCATAGTGGTGATGTGTTTTTTATTAGCTTAGATAAGTGAGATTTTAGTCCTGTTTTGCCTAGTCTTAATCTTGTGATGATGCGGTCGTCACGTTTACTGTCTAGCTGGAATCCAGAACTCCTTCTTTTCCCCTTATCTAGAATACTATGTAGCCATCTACCTCGGTTTTCTTCGTTCCATTCCTTCTCCCATTTACTATCTATTCTGGTTTTAATGATAGAATTCAGTTCTTTGGTTCCTAGTCCTATATGCACGTCAGGTGCAGTTTTGGTGAGGCTGTCTTTGGCTGTCCTATCGGCGGCTTCATTTCCCCTAACGTCCACGTGGGCGGGTATCCAAGCTAAAATGGCGTCAATGTCATTGTCTCGTATTTGTGTACATAAAATTTCTATTTCGTGTATGAGGTCAGGTCTGCTGTCGGATTTGGAGTTCTTTATAGATACCAGTCCGCTTAAGGAATCGCTAAGAATAACGGTGGAAACAGGTCGGTTCTGAAGAACCCATTCGAGAGCCTTGATTATGGCGACTAATTCAGTGGTGTATACAGACATATTGTCTGGTAGTTTGAAACCTTCGTGAATGTCAAGTTCTGGTATAACGAATGCAGAACCTGTATTGTGACTTGTGTTTTTGGAGCCGTCTGTATATATTTTCAAGCGATTTTTCCAATGTGTGTCAATATATTCGAGGGCAGTGACCCTTATATGCTCTGGGTTGTCCTGTTTGGTGATGTAGCTATGTATATTCGTGTCCACGTGTGGCGTGATTAGTTGCCATGGTGGTCTATTGACCTTGTCAGTGTCAGAGATACAAGAGATAGGGATGTCGTGTTCTTGGAATAGCCGTTCTATCGTGTAACCGAATGGTGCGGAGTCTTTTTCCCATTTCCTTTTTAGGAATTCGTATTCGGTTTTTGGGCCAAAAATTTTGTGGCATGGGTGGTTTTCGCCCTTGGCTATTGTTTTCCCTGCATATTTCATTGACAGCTCTTCTCGTCTTAAATGTAAGGGTTTTTCATTAGTTTCTATTTGTAGACTACATAATGGAGTTCCTTTGAACGCCCCGGTGGCTATTTTTAATGCCGAATACTGAATGCTGTCTATTCTTTTCAAATGGGTCTTGCATGCTGATTGGTAAGCGATTGAACCATAGTCTATTTTGGATCTGATGAGTGTTTGATATAATTTGATTAAGCTATGTTTATTGGCCCCCCAGTTGGTACCCGATACGCACCTCATAAGGTTCAGGTCCTTGTTACACCGAATAATTAATTGGTCGATGTGGTCTTTCCAAGTGAGTTTTCGGTCGAAGATCATTCCTAGGTATTTGACACTATTCTTAAACTCGATTTTCTGGCCTCCTAGTGATAGCGTGATGTCTGTGTTTTGTTTATTTGAGAATAGTACACCGGTAGTTTTGACAGCTGAAAATTTGAATCCCCATTTATCGGCCCAGTCGCTGACTGTATTTAGTACCTTTTGCATTATACTTGTTAATTTTTTTATCGAGCCAGCAGATTTCCACATGGCAGCATCATCAGCAAAAAGTGATTGTTCAATTTCAGGATGTTTTGTGTCAATTTCGTTGGCCAGGCCATTAATCAGGATGTTAAAAAGTGTGGGGCTTATGACGCTGCCCTGTGGGGTGCCGTTATCTAGCTGGTGGTCCATGGACATGGTGTTACCAATACGAACTTTGAAGTTTCGGTCATGAAGAAATTTTTTTATCCAGTGTTGTATCCTGCCCTTAATTCCTAGGTTGTTTAATTGGGTGATAATCCCGTCCTGCCATACAAGGTCAAACGCCTTTTCTATATCCAAGAAAATGCCTAATGTATATTGGTGTTTGGCATTACCCTTTTTGATTGAGTGTTGGAGTCTGGCTATGTGGTCTAAAGTACTTCTTTTTTTCCGAAAACCGCTTTGTGTTTTGTTTAACAAGTGGTTGCTTTCCAGGTGATATTCAAGTCTGTTTTGACCATGGTTTCCATAATTTTGCATAAATTTGACGTGAGTGAGATCGGCCTATATGACTTACCATCTGATGGGTCTTTACCAGGTTTTGGTATTGGGATAACAATAGATGATTTCCATTTGTTCGGGAGTTGTTTGGTCTTCCAGCTCACATTAATTAGTTTTAGGATTAGTTTCTGAGTGGTGTTTGGTAGGTGCTTTAGGATTGTATACCCTAGTTTGTCTTCGCCGGGTGAACTTTCTTTTTTAGAGTGTAAAGATTTTCTGTATTCATTGATATTAAAGTCTCCGTTAAGGTAGTTTTCTATATAATCATTTGTGTCATTTTCCAGGATCGTTTCTTGCTTGATTTTTCTGAATTTTGGTCTCAGGTTGCTATCGCTACTGTTTGATGCGAATGATTCAGCAAGATATTCTGCCTTTTCGAGATTAGTTCTCTTTGTTTTGTTTAGTACGGGTATTGTGTTAGTTGCTTTCCCTTGAATGCTTTTTATTTTTTTCCATACTTTCTTTGAGTTAGTTTTCGTATCTATAGTGTTGCAGAAATCTTCCCAGCATCTTGATTTGGCTTCTTTGACGCTTTTTTCTGCTATTCTTTTCAGTTCCTTATATATTTCATGATCACTCTGGAGCCGGCTTTTTTTGAATTTTCTGAGTGCTTTTTTCTTTGCTGCGATGTTCTTTCCACACTCTTGGTCCCACCAAGGCACTGGATTTTTGTTGGGTCGCTTATTCGTAACTGGAATATGTTTTTGTGCTATGTTTAGAAGTTTGCTGGTTATATTTTCATTGAAAGTCTCTATATCATTACTAACTATATCGTCATGTATTAGACTTTGGCAATCGTTTTGGAAGCTTTTCCAGTCTGCCTTGGAGTATTGGAAGCGTGGGAGAGGGTCTGTCTGTTCAACATCTGGTTTCATGCTAAATTTAGTCAGGATTGGAAAGTGGTCGCTGTCTAGTGTATCTGGTAGGACTGCCCATTCTGATTTAACTGCTAGTTCGGGAGAGACTATTGTTAGGTCAATTGCAGTGAGTTTACCGGTTCGCATATCTATTCTAGTCCCTTCTCCCGAGTTCAGGAATACGAGGTTATTATCATCTAACCATTTTTCTACTGATTTACCCCTATCATCTGACGTGGTGCAGGTTTCGTCCCAGATTGGATTATGGCTATTATAATCGCCGCAGATTATAATTGGCGAGTCATATTTTTGGGTGATTTTGTTAAGTTCTTTTTGTGATATTGTTTTTAGAGTGCCAGGGAGTACAGGTTCACTATATTTATAGGTTTATTATTTTGGAACAC